>OX155959.1:12631162-12932239 GCA_944548615.1 Micropterix aruncella | reverse complement strand
AAATTGTTCTATCAGAAATGTCATAGAGATGAATACGACTAGTGTCGAAATATTCTCAATCATATAATTTCTTCTAAAATAAGTTACTAACATCCATTTCTGTTACAGAAACCCATCCTCCTATACGTATTACATCCAAGGGCATACAGTAATTCGGCTGCAATAACTAAGAACATCATAGGTTATCAATTTGCGGAAACAGGTGCCGCTGCCCTAAGTATTTAAAGAGGACATTAACTATCGTTTTAATGTTTCTGGTCCACCAGGACCCCAGATAAGTAACTTTTCATGAATCTAATTTTATATATTATTGAAAATAATTTAAAAAAATTTACACACTTAAAATATCAAAATATAAACAATTTTACACTTTTTACTTACTTATTTTGCTATCACATGTATCACTATGAACGAATATAATTATTGGTTAAATCAGGTTAATTATCATTCTCGTAAAGCATCACAATTTACAGGACATGTAGAATATCTATCAAAATGTCTAAATAATCATATATGTCCCAAAGGGTTAATACCTAAATTTCCTTTCTCAGCTATAAGTCCAGAAATCCAATATAATTTCCACACTTTAAGGTTTAATTATGCAATGGAGATTACATTTGTTTTACACAATGAATACAAAGTTTTGGTAGATAAACATTTAATGTCTCTTATATATTATGTTGATTTGATAGAAATGTATTCTCCAATGCATTATATATATGCTAGTGAAATAGTTAGCAGTTCTGTAATTGATTTAAACAATATTAGGCTAAAACACGAAAATAAGTTTCATAATTTACAAATTTTTCACAAAATCAACAACTCTACACAACAAAATTATACAAGATATAATTCAAATCCTGTTTCAAATTATAACAATAACGAAAACATTCCCTTATATTCATCACAAAACAAATTCTCAGCTAATCGTCATTTTATAAACAATTATTCTCATGCAGATATGCATCCCGAACCTACACAAGTTCCTTTAGAAATCCCAATTATTGAAAATTTGATATCATCAGTTACAAATTCTAATGCTGCACAGGTTCCTATAAATACCGATAGACTTGTCGTAAAAAACTTGTCCTCAAAAATTATAAACCATAATGAATATTCAGTTTTATCTAAAGGGCTAAATTTCACACCAACTCCCAAAGTTGACCATTTCAGTTTTGGAAATGATATAGCAAAATTTTGTCGTAATTTGAGATGGCGTGAGTTTTGGTATTCAAGGGACAAAAATGGTAATAATAGTAAATTACATGACGCACTGGCAAAATTTCGACAATATTCTAATAAAGAGCCACCCTCTCTTCCAAAAAATCATCCTGTAGAAATATTTATTACAGTTTTAATGAACAAAGTTACACAACCAACATTTTTAAACAGCCTCAAACCTACACCTAACTTAACATCTGATGAACTTTCAGCTCTTAACAATCTAAGCAAAGATACCAATATCATCATTTTGCCAGCTGATAAAGGTTCAACTACAGTCATCCTTAATAAAACAGACTATGTAGCTGAAGGTTTGAGGCAACTCAGAGACGAAACTTCCTATAAAAAATTATATAGTGATCCGAATCAAAATTTTGCTAATACAATAAAAAAATATATTGAACAACAAAAAACCATTGAAAAATTATCACATGAAGATGTTAACACTTTAATTCCTAACCCTATCAGAACACCAAATTTTTACTTATTGCCAAAAATTCATAAACCTAATAATCCAGGAAGACCGATAGTAGCTAGTTTTAACTCACCCACAGAAAGAATTTCAGCTTTTGTCGATTACTTTCTACAGCCATTTGTAAAAAATCTAAAGTCACACATTAAAGATAGTTACCATTTCATCGAGATTCTAAAAAATACCACAATTCCTAAGACTGACAACTTATTACTTGTTACAATTGACGCTGTCTCTCTTTATACTAATATTCCCCATGATTTAGGCTTAGAAGCGATTTCCCATTACCTTAATCAAAGGCCCAGCCCCCAAATTCCTTCTACAAATTTTCTTTGTAAGTTGGCTGAATTCGTCCTCACTAAGAATGCTTTTTCTTTTGAGGATGAATTTTATCTCCAAATTAAAGGTACAGCAATGGGAACAAGAATGGCTCCTTCTTATGCGAATCTTTTCATGGGGTTATTAGAAAATAAATTTCTTCTTACTCAAAATTTACAACCACTAATGTGGTATAGGTTTATTGATGATATTATATTGTTTTGGCCACATGGACATGACACACTCACTGACTTCCTTACAGATTTAAATAATTTCGGACCCTTAGATTTTACATATACTATATCAGAAAATCAAATTACATTCTTAGACGTTGATCTAACTCTATCCGAAGGCACCATTAAAACTGCAATTCATATAAAACCTACAAACAAAGAGCAATACCTACATTTCGATAGCTGTCATCCGTTTCATACCAAAAAGTCAATTCCATATTCAATGTCCATTCGCGGTCACCGTTTAATTAATAATAAAGAAAATCTAGATAAGTACCTTTCTAATCTTAAAAAATCACTAATAGAAAGAAATTATCCTGCCTCTTTGTTAGATAAAAATATAATAAATTCCGAAACAAAATTTTCACCTAAACCTAAATTGGTGTCAAATTTAAATCAAAATAAAATCTTTCTAAGTACTACTTATTTTCCTGGCACTGAGAAACTGCGACCAATTTTAGCAGATTTATTCCCTATTATAGCTAACGACCCATAAACCAAAGGTTTATTAGATATACCACCAATTTTATCATTTCGAAAACCTCCTAATTTAAAATCAATACTTAATAAAAATAATCGAAATTATCTTAGTACTAACAAAAATTTGGGCCTACAGCCTTGCGGTCGATCACGTTGTAAAACATGTCCTTTATTAGATCGAAGCATTTATTTTACTAGTCCTAACACTCCCAACAGTTACAGAGTTCCTTTTAATAGTAGTTGCATTTCAAAAAATATTGTATATCAATTACTTTGCCAGACCTGCAATGCATTTTATATTGGGGAAACAACTACACCTCTTAGCATTAGGTTAAATAATCACAGGGCCAGCGTAGGCAATGAAAGTCAACTTCCAATAGCATTGCATGCTAAGGCACACAATTTAACTTTTGATAATTGTTTTAAAGTAAAAATTATTAAGTGCCTTGGCGATAACGCTAAAGAAAGAGACGTTAAATCTTGGGAGTTGGCTTTTATAAATATTTTAGGCGCTTGCAAGGGTCCCGGTCTGAATAGGCAAAATTAATACAGTAATTATATTTGTTCAGACATATTCATTAAAAGCTTATTAATATTTTTCATTTAAAAATCATTATTAATAATGTTTTTCAAGGTCGGTTATAGTGCATTTATAACGATATTGCAAAATATTATTAACCCATTTCTCTATGTTCAGTTTTTTTTAAATTTAAATTTTGAAAAAATTGTTCTATCAGAAATGTCATAGAGATGAATACGACTAGTGTCGAAATATTCTCAATCATATAATTTCTTCTAAAATAAGTTACTAACATCCATTTCTGTTACAGAAACCATCCTCCTATACGTATTACATCCAAGGGCATACAGTAATTCGGCTGCAATAACTAAGAACATCATAGGTTATCAATTGCGGAAACAGGTGCCGCTGCCCTAAGTATTTAAAGAGGACATTAACTATCGTTTTAATGTTTCTGGTCCACCAGGACCCCAGATAAGTAACTTTTCATGAATCTAATTTTATATATTATTGAAAATTATATATTTATATATATATATATATATATATATATATATATATATATATATATATATATATATATATATATATATATATATATATATATATATATATATATATATATATATATATATATATATATATTTTGATATTTTAAGGGTGTAAATTTTTTTTAAATTATTTTCAATAATATATAAAATTAGATTCATGAAAAGTTACTTATCTGGGGTCCTGGTGGACCAGAAACATTTTACCGATAGTTAATGTCCTCTTTAAATACTTAGGGCAGCAGCACCTGTTTCCGCAATTGATAATTTATGATGTTCTTAGTTATTGCAGCCGAATTACTGTATGCCCTTGGATGTAATAAGTATAGGAGGATGGTTTCTGTAACAGAAATGGATGTTAGTAACTTATTTTAGAAGAAATTATATGATTGAGAATATTTCGACACAAGTCGTATTCATCTCCATGACATTTCTGATAGAAATGTCATGGAGATGAATACGACTTGTGTCGAAATATTCTCAATCATATAATTTCTTCTAAAATAAGTTACTAACATCCATTTCTGTTACAGAAACCATCCTCCTATACTTATTACATCCAAGGGCATACAGTAATTCGGCTGCAATAACTAAGAACATCATAAATTATCAATTGCGGAAACAGGTGCTGCTGCCCTAAGTATTTAAAGAGGACATTAACTATCGGTAAAATGTTTCTGGTCCACCAGGACCCCAGATAAGTAACTTTTCATGAATCTAATTTTATATATTATTGAAAATATATATATATATATATATATATATATATATATATATATATATATATATAAATATATATATCTGTATATATATATATATATATATATATATATATATATATATATATATATATATACATATATATATATATATATATATATATATATATATATATATATATATATATATATATATATATATATATAACATTATTATGTGAACCACACATTATGTTTACTTTAATTTGTCATATCAATAAAATAACGTTATCTGTGGACGCAAGTGACAAAATATTACAAATCAACTCAGTTCTTGTTTTTTTTGTATTGACAAAATCAATGAAAACCTATTGACGCCGGTTTTCTATAGAAATTTTATTACGATATTAGGATAGCTTTGTCAGTGTACAAAGATATTGTTTATATCCTATAAATAGTCACTTAATATAGTCCTACTATATAAATATACCCTTAATTAGACAAAGGCTAAAAGTTTCAGATCATAAAAGTTTTATTAAAAAATCGTATAGGTATACTTTTAATCAGTAATATGTGGAGAAATGTCAATAAAAACGATCCAAATTGAATTTATGATTTTAAGAGTACGATTATTCAAATCTCTTTGTGAATTATTAAGTTTTTAAGTTGATAAGCCTACTAAAACGTTTAAAATATTACAGATTTCATTTGTTTTGAAATAGAAAATCTAGCAAACCAATCTGCAAAAAATTAAATCCGAAAAAATATTTTTCGCCATTTTTTTTTGGAAACTGTGTTTATACTAAAAGTGTTTGAATTCGTTTATTTTTTTTTTTCTATTTGTTGCCTTTAAGACTAAATTAGGTCTTAAATGTGGAGCTAACATATTTATGTTACGTTTGTATAAAATGTTTTAAATGAGTAAAAATTATCCCAGAAAATGTACTTTTGAACTTTTCCAGTTATTTTCACCAAGTGATCCCTAACATGGGTTTTACAAAATAACTGTTCAGAATGTACTATAGAACTATTGATTCGTATATAATTTGAAATTATAAAGTTCTTAGTATTTCAGAAATTCT
Organism: Micropterix aruncella; assembly: GCA_944548615.1. Taxonomy (NCBI): domain Eukaryota; kingdom Metazoa; phylum Arthropoda; class Insecta; order Lepidoptera; family Micropterigidae; genus Micropterix; species Micropterix aruncella. Next base: position 12,926,667 of record OX155959.1, on the reverse strand, counting down.
GCTAAATTTCAGAAATTATTCTGCTAAATGATATTTATCGGTTTTACATGTTTTCGACTCTTTAACCCCTCAAATGAATGGCGATTAGCTCGGGTTGCCTACGGCAAAATGTATATAAATTTATATTTACATTTACATTTACATAGAGCGGGGTTTACTATAGAGCTATAGCATTACTGTAGAGCGGATTACTATAAAGCGGCGAACATTTACATTTATATTTATATTTATATAAATTTATATACATTTTGTATACATTTTGCCAAGGCATCCCTTAAGGGACGCCTCACATTGGAGGGGTTAAAAAGATACCAATAACAACATGAGCGAGGCCATAATGGCTACTCGCCTATCTGAAATGCTGCCCGAACTTTTTCATGATATATTTTCAGGCAAAAGTTTTATGTATTCCATTAAATGTGGGGAATTAGCAGCTCTACCGACGTAGCATAGTATACGTGACGTAGACGGGCACCCGGGATATGATCAAAGCAACGCAGAGCCGGAAAGTATAAATAATAATATTACATCCAATAAAGAAGTTTCAATAGTGAACACAAGTCACGGCATTTGCAGCCGGCGCGGCCACCGCCTACACTCAGCCCCCACTCAGATCCCCACTGAGATCCTACTCGACCCCCTCATTTGCCCCCTATTGCCCCCCGGGCCGTACCCACCGAGCGAGACTGTCGCCTTTTAGACTGACTCCGACTCTGATCGTTTTCAGATTCGCGTGAAATTGCCAGATATCAAAGCAGATCGCGTCGCCCCCTTTCTAAAACAGTTTCATCTCTTGTTCACTTCAATATATCCATCGTGCCGACAGAGAATTGGATTCGCTTGGGACCGCACTGGTAGATAGCGGACCACATATCTATCTATATATATATATATATATATATATATATATATATATATATATATATATATATATATATATATATATATATATATATATATATATATATATATATATATATATATATATATATATATATATATATATATATATATATATATATATATATATATATATATATATATATATATATATATATATATATATATATATATATATATATATATATATATATATATATATATATATATATATATATATATATATATTTATCGTTAGTTTTGCTAGTGTAAGTATAAATTATGGGGACTTCTAATATCAAAGAAGGAATTATGCTAGTAAATCATAAAATAATCATCGACGTTGTAATCATTTTGAATATTTTACAAAAATATATTCTAATATAAAATATGTAATTTTATTTATATAACATAAATTTAATATGAATATAAATTTTAATATAAATTTAAATTATATTTTATTAAAATATAATAGAATAGGCAACTTCACTGAACCTTCTTCTCCAGGTAGAAGGCGCACCGGCGACCAGCCCAAGGAGGTGTGAAGTGAGCGACGCACCGCGCGTTGCATGTCACTCGCTCGCGCGGTGCGACGCTCACTTCACAAACCTCATTTAGCCCGGCGATTACCGATACCTTGAATGACTTTTGAGCACCATCTCCGTTATTCCTAATTGCCAAGACACAGCACTTTCATTGTCAAAGTAGTTTTTAAAGGTTTCTCTTTTCTGAATTTCTTAAAGAATGGTTACTTCCTTGGAGACATATACTTTATAAACCTATAATTTCTCTTCTTCAAGAACCAGGATACGTCACTGCTGCTGAGAGAATTGTTTCGATTTACATTTCTCAAAAAATTATGCGAAGCACATGCTGCTAATACAATTTTATCAACTGTATCTACATCAGTTGCTATTGGTTTTTGAAATACATGAAATCTACTTGCCAATATTCCAAAGGTATTTACCACAATACATCTGGCTCTGGATAGTTGGTAATTGAAAACTTTCTGTGCCAATGTTAAATAGATACGGTTTTAAAGTAAAGGAAATGCGGCATCAGCAACAATGACTCCACCATTTGATAAAAGATTTTTCAATTTCTTCTGTATTTCAATCAATTCCTTATACACTTCCATCTGATAATATTCCACAAGGCCCGACATCAATAGATCGAAAGCAATAATCGTCATCCACTATTGCCATAGGATATATACTGAATACATATTTATAATTGGAATATTTACTTCCACTATTATCAGGGCCTGAAATTTTAATGTGCTTGCCATTAATTGCACCGTAATAACATGTAAAATTCCACCTATTTCTAAATCCATTTTCTATTTTCGTCCATTCTTCGACATTAGTTGAAATGTGTAAATTTTCATGGTCATGGTTTATAATTATTAAAATGATAGCTATTTTCTTTAAGGACATATGAGAAACAGTAGATGATGAAGAACAAGCCAATATTGGAAACAGTAAAGACATTATTGACAACATTAAAGAGAATATTGATAATATTAACAATAATGAAAATGTTGCAATTTCATTTACGTCTGCGTCTATTGGTATGACGCAATGCAACGAGTCCGCAGCACCCACTGCAAAAACTGCGAAAACAGCACCCGCTGCGCAATCATCTACATCTCAACCCAATGTGCCAGAGACACCGGCTCCAATAAAGAAAAAAATACAGAAGTGGCAACATTGATCAACGTAATTAGGTTGATCAAGAATGATTAAAAAAATATACCAGCCTGTGGATGTGTCCGCTAATGGGCCATTGCTGAGTTGGCCACGAAGACCCATTCTGTTCAGGGTTGGTCACACTCACGGGTCAACACTCATCCGGCGGCCTCCGCACATGAAGTGCGAGCCCGGGCAGGAATCTGGCCTTAGGGCTAGTTTCCCCTAGGAATCAACATTCTGGCGCTCCTGGACGGTTGCGCGCCGTGCGGCGTAAGCCAATCGATTGTGCACTCTGACCAACAGTTTAGTGGTTTCAAGGCGGCAGGTGAGGGTGGAGAACCCACCCACCGCCCGGGCAGTTATAACGACGGTGGTCGTCTTATCTGCCCGGGATGTCATGCAACGACACCCCGCGCGTACCAGAAGGGTATACGCGCGTGGGGTAAAGAAAGGTAGCCACTCCCCCCCCCCCCCCCGTACCACCCCGAGAACCCATTTATTCAGTTTTTAAATTAAAAAACAAACATACAAGCGAACAATTGCATACAAGCGAAATTTACAATTGAAAATTTTTAACATTGAAATGCATGCAAACACAGAATAAAAAACAATAAAAGAAACACTATAAAGAAACACAAATAATAATAATTTAAGATAAAAGAAGACAGGCTACCAAACACAGACAGGATGTCAGGGGGACTAAGTGGCTGGTGAGGAGGTATGTAAACGTATGGGTCATGGGGCGGTCTCGTGGGGGACGGCCTAACCAAGGTCCTCAGGCAGGGGACGCACCCGCGGGGGCGGTTTGGGGGCACATAGATGGGCACTTCGGGCTTGAAGTGGCCCCCGCATCATGCCACTGGTGTCGGGGGGGACCCCAAAACTGGGGTTCCCGGAAGCCTCAACTCCTCCCAAAGGGAAACCCACTTCTCCACGAAGCAACGGAACGCGCCGAAACAACGCCCACACTCGACCAGATCCGCATACCATATCGGTAGGCGCTCGGCGCAAGCGCCGGCCTCACGCACCAATTCATCCCGTGCGGTCGAGAGCTTTGGGCATATCCAAATGACGTGTTCTGCCGTTTGAAGTCTATGCCCACATACGCACCAGGAGTCACGGGAGAGTCCAAAGTCAGACAGCTTGGCTTTGAACTCCCTATGGCCCCCGACCAGCTGGGTGGTATGGTGATCAAACCGCAGAAAACACGCATTTTCATTCTCGCCTCTACCGACGGAAAGAAGCAGTGGGTGAGGCGGCCCGTGCCGCCAGCGTCCCACCTCTCCTGCTTAACACGAAGGGATTCCGCACGAATCAGGCGGGCAAACTCCCCAGCTCGATACCCTGCCGGGTCAACCGAGAGGCCATGAAAGACCACTGGTCCTCCACGACGATACCGCGCCAACGCTGCACGCTCTAAAACCTCCAAATCGATGGGCAGGACGCCCGCAATGACAGGTAGCGCGAGAGTGGACGTCGTCCGTCATAGCCACGAGAGGGATGCGCTGCCCAGGCAGAAGAGCCACTCGGATTGCCTCCGGGATGTGGTGCTCCGTCCACGCACGTGCAGCGTACGCCACATGTGGTACGAAGACACCTTTGTAAATCGTCCTTACCGCCGGGAAACGAATTCCCCAGTCGGCTCGGCTCGCTCTACGGAGAGCCAAGAAGAGGGACCGGGATTTCTCGGCTACAATCTAACACATATTCTAGTAATTTGTCTAATTCGAATTGGCATAGTTCCCAAAGTAACGGTTTCAGTCGAATTGTGTTTTTTTTAGAATGTAATGTTACCTTAGTCACTGCAATAGTACTGGCTTAAAATTATCTGGCATCATGTTAACACCACTAGTATGCGCCAAATAAGGATAGCAATCCAGTATAGTAGAATACCGTGGTTCTAGCTTGTATCCTGGCTTGAAAAATTAGCGTCGTGTATCCCGGGCATTGATGCCGGTAAATAGTATGTAATACTGGTTTGATCGACAGCATAATCACACATGTAACCGCGCCACACTAGTCTGTCGGCAAATGGAACAAAAGGATCGACATCGCGTCGCACGTTTAACAACGTGATACATCGCCTCTATCAATTGCGCACGCAATGCAAAGGAAACCAATTTACGTCCTGTCATTTTTCCGGGCGACAAAACGAATGGACCTGCGTCCTATTTCTTTGTTTTCGTATGTTATTTGCATACAGGGATGTTGAAGTAGAACAAGAAAAATAGCGCGGTATACGAGTATATCGTTTCAAACTTTTGTTGTGCGAGAAAATACTTCTAATTCGTATTTTTCAGTAGGTATATAGAAAATCATCAATATTTATAAGCGACTTCAGATACATATTCGGTCAGGATACGTTGAAAATGGTATACGATTCCTTGAATGGAGTTGGTGTGCCAGCACTACTTCCAATAATATTACTTGACAAACTCCTACTTTAATGAGCTGCAAATACCTACTTTAATGAGCTTAGAAAATAAAGGAGTGTTTCCGTTGGTGAATAATATAGATTTCCAAACAATTTTATCAAATCGGTTAAACACGCGGAGCTATGAACAAAGTAGTTTATCGTTTTTCGTATTATAAATATGATAAATAACTCAATAAAAACTGTTTTAGAAGAAAAAAGTATTAAAGGGATATGCTCAAATGTGCCATAGATTGGCCAGCGGAACGCCTGCGATATATATTTATTGCAGTAATACGATCTATACAAAGGCGGACATACTAAATTGCTGTACAACAATCTTTTTGAGTAACAGCGTGGTGACAGCTAATGATCCTGTGCATTTGGGCTGGGCCACTATGACCCGCTTGTTATCTTGGGTCGACGCAGCTCACGGTTCAACCCCCATCCGTTAGCCTCCTCAAAAGGGGTCTAAACTGGAAAAGTATCACGTCTGGTGCATCAGTTCGTCTGGGGTATAACCTTCAAGCGCTGTTGGGCGGTATGCGCATCGTACGGCGATAGCCAATCCACTGTGCACTCCAGCGAATAACCGAGGGTTCCGGAAATGATTTTATAAGTTTCCTAAACAGGACGGGGGGGGTTGTTGTTGACATATGTCAGCTACTTTTAAAACGACTCGTTGGCCACCCAATCCCGTGTGATAGACGGGCAAATGACGCCACAGTACGCGATAAATTCGAACTAAACTACCGCTATCATCAGGTGGTGGCCTGTACAAACTATACTAATATTATAAATAGGTAAAGTTTGTGCGGTTGTAGAAAGTAATCTCTGGATCTACTGAACCGATTTTTACCAATAGAAAGCCACTTTATTTGTGAGTGTCATGGCCTATATATTAATCCGAAAAATTAAAATGCTTTTTCGTGGTAGTTGGATTTGCAAAGTAAGTCGGAGAAAAAACGGTCGAATGAAAACGTTTCTAACTAACGCTGCCTTAACGATGAGAGATATATGATTGAGTTCTAGAGAAAATTTGTAGAGCTTGGTAATACCTACAAAAAAGTCAGCGACAGCATAATATGTCTACATTTTATATTTAAGTCACAAGTAGTTTTTTTATATTAAAAAAATAATTTTAATCGTTAGGTAATGTTTATTGGTCATGTTATCAACAATATGAATTCATATCAAAATAAGTAAATTTATCGTCTTAAGTGTTTAAAACAAAAGACGTTTCCCTTTTACTGCATAAATGGTTAAAGAGACAATACACTCACAAATAAGACACTCACAAGAAGACACTCACAAACAACGGTGATATAGTCAAATTGGCATGCAAATACATAGATACATATGCAGTAAAAATATATCCCTTCTTTTGGCAGTCAGGAAATAAATCATAGTACTCAGTACTAACCGAACCACACTCATAATTTCATCACAAGTAAAAAGTTTTACGGCCCAACGAAGTGGGCACAAGTCAGCTAGTAATTAATGAAATTAATGTAGTAAATAAATACCATTATTTACAATAATATATTAAAAACATTAATACAACTCGTTCTCTCTTAAATTGTAATTTTAATACGCTTAGGTGTTAAGGAGAAGTCCCCTGCGCACGAAAAAGTGTCTGGGATTAACATCGGAGTGCCCATTAACGACTTAAACTTAATTATAACTTGTCAGCTTTCTTTTACGCCGTAGAGATTAGAGTTACCTCGTTCTCTTTTTAACAATTTAGCTGCTCCTGTTAACGAAACTGTACAGTCTCCAGATAAGGGAACAAATACCTACATATTTATATAGAGGTGAGATTTTAATTGGTGACAACATAGAAGTGGGTGAATCAGTAAGAACAAATAAGAAACGTTTATTAAAAAGTTTTAGAAAAAACAAATCGATGTTTTTTTTTTGTTGAAATAATGAAAAAAGTGATTGTAAAAAAACATAATCTAGCAATAGGTAAAATTTTGCGAATAAACAATATTAGGGATATTTTAGTTACCGCTAGATGGCGTAACGCGCCTAACACTTTTTATACTATTATTCAAAACATTTTTTTTTCACCTTCCAAAAAAAATGTTTTATTAGGAAAAAAAATGTGTTTTTTTTTTTAAATATTAAAAGTTGCTTTTTTGCTGGTATTCATTTACTCACTGCAAGGGTGTCACTAATTGAAAACTCACCAGTATAGCAAATATACAATTTATTTGAGTGTAATGTAATGTAGCGTTGAGTGTAGGAATGTAATGTGCAAACATATATAATATAATACTAAATTTTAAACAAAAAAAAACCGATTCCATTTTTTTTCCGATTCCAAAGTGCAACAGCCATGTCATGAAACTTAGAACGGGCTATTATATTGGAATGCGCACACAAAATTTCGTGTCTATGCTGTTGGCCGTTGAGGAGTTCCTCGTTGGAAGCCAACCCTGGGTGCCGCAGTCCTGTCTTGGTGAAACTTACAACGGGCTATCATAACTAACTGAATTCGCATACAAAATTTAGTGTCGGTGGTATTGACTGTTAAAGAGAGAGAAGGGATTAATATTTAGTCTCCGCAGTATGCTACATACAAGCTGAGGATTGAGCTTATTTAAAACCGATTTATACGTCATCTAAATTTCTGCTTATTTTCCAACGGCTTGTCATGCGCTAAAGGTCTGCAACGCTATGGTTTACAGACAATGGAGGACCGGCGAGTAGTATCAGATATGTCGTTTCTACATAAAAATCATCATATTGGGTTGGACAGTTTATACCTCCTGAGTAGGGTGAGCATACGAGCGCCTTCCCGACTCGCGCGCGCTCACTTAACCCTTTGAGTAATTATGTAGATAATTATGATGAAATATGAAAAATTCGGAAAAATCTTACGGAAAAATACGGAACCCTATTTAAAAATTGTAAATGCTATTGTGATCTTCATTAGATTCCCTATGAAAGGTAATGTTTCGTTTTGCTTATTTACATACAAAAATATTTAGATTTTAGCTCATAAAAGCCAATAAAAATTTTGATGATTTCTCGAAAAAAAAATGATTATATTTGACAATGGAATTTGACCAGATATATCCGCGAAATGACGCGCGAAATTATTCTAGCGGCCGTCTATGTATCTATGGTAATGATGAGATATTTGGTATGGATTTTAGGATTCGTTCGAATTAGAAAATAATATTACTGTGCGCTCCGGGAGCAAGCCGCTAAAAAAATCGTCGTTACGTAGTCAACGGTGTTCTGATGTGCAACCAAATTTGATCGTTACGTAGCCAAAGGATTAACTTTTTACAAAAATACTCCTAATATCTAAAATTATGTTTGTGTCAGAAAAATGTTGCAATGAACCAATATTTTTATTTTTTTTCCATTTGTTTACATAAAAAGATAAACATTAAAAATATTGTCCGTGCACTCGCAAGTATTTAAAACGTATAGCAATAAAAGTATTTGTGCAGCTGCTGCTGCTGCAACTGTTTTTCCTGAGGGAGCGCTGCCATGAACGAGTCCCCGAAGACCGTCCGACAATTTCCAGATCCACAATATTCAATTACTTCTGCAACAACAACCCACCTGAAACTTTTGTTCAACTATTCCCATAGCGAAATACAGTTTAACGCGGTTGCGAGAGTGAATATTTAGGGTACAATAGCTGGGTTTGTTAGCGCTTCGTCTAAATAACAAAACCATGTAACCTGCATAGCCTATTTTTTAGAAAATTATTGAAAAATATTTTTTTTTAATTATGGAGATATACGAAAAATTACAGACGCTAGAGAAATATAAATATGTCCGAAGTGATGCTATCTTTCCTTCTTAAATTCAAAATACAAAATTGACGAATCACCGTTTCGACGGAACATCTACGAGAGATGTTTATACAAAATTTTGCAACATACGTCGTGACATACGAGCAACTATGCAACATAGTGTTATACCAATAATAATTTCAGCCCTGGTACTGAAGCGTATAATTACTACGAGCCAAGATCAAGCCATTAAATGAGCAAACGTTTTGACAAAACAATGCAAGCTTACGTAGGTTGCATCGTTTTGTCGTGACTTAACACTTGTATCAAAAGCCACGAATGCATTCGACGTTAGTGTGACAATTTATCGCTAGAGTGACAATTTATTGTACGATTCCATAAAAATAGGAAATGATTTCACAAAACAATGCAATTGTCACGATTGATATTTGGATTGACATTTATAGTAAAAAAAACAGTGTTTCCTGCCAATCGATTAGGCAAAACAATCAAATTCAGTTTCTCGATGCTGTACAAAGGAACGCACAAATAACTGTATAAGCAAGACTACATTAATGCTAATGAGGTGATGTATCGTTATAAACCTAAAGAGTAATATTTATTTTCTGGCTTAGGCTGCATCAAGGATAAAAAACACCTATTTAGCGTTACAGAATAGCAACGATTGTATAGTGCCTCCTAAAGCAAAAGTAAAAAATTTAAAAATAGTCACATATTACATCCATATCTCCTGAGTAGGGTGAGCATACGAGCACCTTCCCGACTCTCGCGCGATCTATTAACTTTTCACGTACAAAGGTGAAACCTAAACTATGCTGCCAATTCATTATTGCCACATGCTATGTATGATTACTATGCAGGCTGAATCGAAATTGATACTTTTAGCCCCTTCAGTAGTCGGTTTTTGGAGATCAAATTGAATTGATTGAGAACATCCCGCATTCCTACATGCACTCACTTGCACATACACGCTACAGATACACACACACACACACGTACACACATACGCTGTTTATCACACAAATATACATATACACATACAGCGAACTTACTTCTAAATCTTTAATCCTTTTTTGTTTTCTTTGTATTATGTAGCATATTTTGTATACCTTATAGTAAATAATTGAAAACATCATTGGCTTTTCTATCGCTAAATATTAGTTTATATTTTATAGTTATTATTCTGTATGTTTTTAATAAAATAAAATAAAAATATGATGCATCGCCAGATAGAAATGGTTTTTCTATCGCTAAATATTAGTTTATATTTTATAGTTATTATTCTGTATGTTTTTAATAAAATAAAATAAAAATATGATGCATCGCCAGATAGAAACGATTAACACTGGAATGCCCGATAGGTTTATTTTGACTACTCGCAATTTTCGAGTTTATGTATATTCAAAATCTATCGTTAGAGTGGGATAGAGTAAAAACCTATCGTTACTAATCATTTTCATAAAAGAAAAGAGAGGCAATAATAGAATTACTATAATTTTATTATAAGTTTTACAATTTTTAATCTCGACTTAGACCTATTTGTAATTATTATTGCAAAACCTTGTATACTCCGGGCAAATGTTGATTTCCCCTTTTACTCTGTGAATTCACTAGTGATTTCCTTTTTTACTCTGTAATTTCTTTTTTTTTACTTTGATTATATTTTTTGTCGAAATAACGGCTGTCATCATAAACCCCTCGAGTAGCGGCATAATTTCATGGCAGACCGCGGCAATTTATTGGAATTTCTTGCAATATCGCAGCGCTCAACAAAAAGTATACTATAATTATGTTAATACTGAAGCAATCATAAAAAGAATAACTGCATAATGATCGCATTGAAATTTTGTATATAGAATATTGAAATCTCATTTTGTAAAACCATTATATAATTATGAATAAATATGAGAAAATAGAAAAAGTGAAAAAAACTCGGCACATCTAACTTGTATTTGTCTTACGGAAAAATACGGTACCCTATTTAGAAATTGTAAATGTGATCTTTATTAGATCCTCTATCGAAGGTGATATTTTGTTTTGCTTATTTACATACAAAAATATTTAGATATTAGCTCATAAAAACCAATAAAAACTTTGATGTTTCCGCGAACAAAAATCTCGAAAAAAATAACCTCTATAATTTACAAATACGCCAAAAACTTCATATATTTCAGCGAAAAACAAAGTAATATGTATTTTGTCAACGAATTAGGTAGACATTGTGTATTTTTAGAGTTATTTACCGCAAAAAAACTCAATAATTAGAAATGACGCCATAGCGACACGCACCCAATTATTCGACTCAAAAATACAGAAAAACGCACAAAAAAACTTCATAACCGGAAGATAGCTGACAGCACATTAGCGATGTTTGACAATTGAATTTTACCATAAATATCCATTAAAATCACGCCGGACGTTATTCTAGGGGTTGCCTATGTATCTATGGTAATAATGAGACATGTTCGTATGGATTTTAGGACCGTTCGAATAAGAAAATAATATTACTGTGCGCTCCGGGAGCAAGCCGCCAATATTGGTCGTTCCGTAGCCAACGGTGTTCAGACGTGCAACCAAATTTGGTCATTACATAGCCGAAGGGTTTCGTTACGTAGCCACACATTAGTTTTCCCATTTTTTCCGAATTTTGGAATAAATAATTTATGGATAAACGAAGTGTTACATAAAAATGGCAGAAGCACCAGGGAATGTCCCCTTAAGTCCAGGATATCAGAACCTTACATTTACTAAAACACTATTAAATATTTATTGTAAAATTTCACAATGGGCGGGTTTCTTGTCATACGACAATCTTTTCCAACCAACCCTACTATGAAGTGTTTATATGTATATACATGCATACGCATGAAGTATGTATGCCTGTAAGTGTTGTTATTGCATTCGATCGACAGAATCGAAATGCAATTCCGTTAATTTTATCTCAACGGAAAATAGTAACCCAGCCGGGAATCGAACCCGTGACCTTACATAGTAAGATTACTATGCCACCGGGCCAAGTATATTATGAATTTTAAAGGTTAATACTGAAGAGACAAAATAACTACGACTCAGTAGGTAATGCCAGGCATTCTAGTGTTAAGCCGAATTCCCACAAAACGCTGTAACCCTGGTTTACAGCGTTGTATGGTTTGAGGGTTGAGCAAGGAAAGGGGAGGAGGGGCGCTGAGCATTGTTCAGTAAGCAAAGAGCTGCCTTATTTCCCTGCCGCAGCACTTACGTGATACTGCATAAGCCTGTTTTATCTCACGCCCGTAGTCGCAGTTAACTAATTAAAGTTAAAAATAACCGCACGCCGCTAGCGCGAAGTGGCGTCCGCCTCTTATTATTTTAGCTGACAACACGCCGGAAAGCGCAGAGTTAACTTTACCGCTAGAGAAATATTTTTCGCTCCGGTTTAAACTCAGACAAACACAGCGGTATTTCGTTGTTAGCGCTGAAAACAAAAATTACCATCGTTTTTAAATTTATGATTATCGGGGATTAGCCCACGTAAACACATGGAGTATTTCCAATGTTTCGCACAATATGTTTTGTGGGATTTGTGTCTCATTTAGATTAGCAGCTGAAGCGGTTTTAAGCTTTATGTTTACATAAAACAAGTGTTAGTGGTTTTATTTTTTAATCTTATGTAGCAGAGCTACATACTCACAAAGAGAGAGAGAGACTTAAACACTTCAATTCAAATCAATTTATTTTATTGCGATGATGGTGTAGTAACATGGAGTTGTTCAATTATTTAGTGTGGCACAACCCACCTTTTAAGCGAACAATATATTTTTTAAACAATATTGCGTGCGGAAATTCATTCAAACAATAAAATAAACACAAATTATAATAAAAGTTCAATATCAGAGTTACTTAGTTACGTAATATTTATCCATTATTTAAAAATCACAGCAAGTTAAATTAGGTAGGTTTTTAAAATTACCTTACTAATACATTTAAAAAATAAAGGGTTAAAAGCCAATAACCAATATTAATTATTAATAAAACTTTGTTAAGTAATAACTTATGAATAAAAATAAGTATATACCAAAAAAGTATAAACAGCGTTGAGCGCGCTTCGCCATCTAGCAACAGGTAATATATAGAGAATAAACAATATTCGATACATGGATATTTTACCTACCGATACATGGAGCAGCGCGCTCAACGCTTGTCAAACTTCTATTTATTAGTCAAGTTGTTGAAATTTACATGAAAAAAGAATGTTTTTTTTTTTGGTTTTTCTCAAAAAATAATATCAAAAGTTGCTTACTTGCTCGTATTGATTCACACCATACAAGGATGTCACTAATAAAAAAACTCCCGGTTTAGAGAGGGTACGTGTAGCCGATCCCATTTGATTTCACGTAATGGCTGAACAGTAAGAGAAAGGTCCCTAGAAGTTAAACGTCGCCGCGTCGTGTGATCGGGAATGTGGCAAAAAGATTACGTGCTCTTGTAAGATTTGAAGGTGCATCACTAGTCCAGAACATCCTAGAGTAATAATTGAATCGTACTTTTTCAACACGTAAGAGCTTTGATGAATTTCCACCGCTAAAGAGGCTAGGTGCATTTAGTAAATACATATACTAGTAATATGATCATTTCTCAAACTTAATGATTATTACTATATTCGTAGATATTTTAAAATTTTCTCACCTCTAAATAATAATGAAATAATAAATTTAGTGAATATAGTGCAATTCTACAGTCTGGATTGATCTTATCGGTCTGAGCTGTTCACTTTAAATATTCGACCAGTGCAGCGTGTCTATGGACAAAGTCGACCATCGAAAACAAGCGAGCTGTCGTTACTGGCTGGGGGCAGATCGACTTTGCTGAAGATACATCGGACGACTTACTAAAGGTGGTGGTGGATTTGATTGACCAGCCGACCTGTCGAAGACTTTATGCAAAGACTCTCAGAAGGAGGTTACCGCAAGGTATAACGGACGATCAATTGTGCGATGGCAGCTTAGAAGGAGGACGAGACTCTTGTGGAGGCGATAGTGGTGGACCTCTGCAAGTGACGATAGCTGACAACCAATGCCTCTTCAACATAATCGTCAGTGCATTTCACTGGATTTCAATGCATTTGTTGACTGGCATGTGCGATACTTAAGGATCGTTACATAATCATAATTTCTTAAAAAGAGTGAGATAGTCAAACCTAAATATAAAAATTTTACATTAGTAAATAAATAACATAAAATGGGAAATAAAATACAAGCTGAGATGAAAGATATAAAATTGTTAACCATATTTATTTAATTTAACAATTCATTTACAAGTGCACAAGTATCACTAATAATCATATCAATAAAAAAAATATATACAATAAAAATTAAAATTAAAATTAAACACGGCCGATATGAGCATTAGCATGTAAGTACTGCTGCTGCCCAACTAAGTGCCAGGACTTGTTCCAGGGCAGCTAGATCTCTAGTTTTTAAATCACATATATTCGGAAATGAATAAAAAAAAATAAAAAGGAAAAGAAATATATATATTCCCGTCACCATTACAAATTATAACTAATAATCACTAACTAATGATCACAGTAGGAAATAAAACACAAAAATAAATAATCGTGTTAATAAAATAAAAATAAAATAAAATGTCAAATGATATCAAACAATAGTCACCAAAATGTATGAATAAGTAATAGTAATAAATAAAAATAAAAAAAGTCAAAGAAAATAATAATAATAATAAGAAATGTCAGGGATAATTGTCTCGGTATATTAATTTGTGGATATTTTGCCGGGCGTCATATTTTAGCCAGGAATCAATTTTGGCTTTAAAAGAAGAAGAAGACTTCGGCACATACATTTCTAAATCTTCATCTAGCATATTAAAGATCCTGGGGGCTATGTACACAAAATGCCTCTGCCCAAAAGTGGTCTGCATTCGAGGGACGTCAAAATGTATACTTCGGGATTGCCGCGTGCAGATTGTTTGCTGGGTTCTTATTGCGGTCTCTAAATTAGTTTGATAGTCACAGAGCGCCGTTTTCACGTGTAGTTGTGGTACATCTAGCACGTTATATTCTCTGTAGAGATCATCTGAAGAGTATCTCCAAGGCTTTCTCTTTATAATTTTAAGTATTAGCTTTTGAGCTCTAATCAAGGGCTCCATATGAATTTTCGCTGCACCTCCCCACCCTATCATCCCATAGGTTAGGATAGATTGGCACAGGGCATGGTATACTATATTAAGTGTCCTTTGGTCCAGAATGCCTCTAAGGTCTTTGAAAATATACGTGAGTTTCCTAACTTTTGCCGACAGCTCCATTATGTGGGTGCTCCATTGTAGCCGGTAATCAATTAATATACCAAGATATTTAATGTTGTCAACTTTATTGAGATTAATACATTTACAGTTTTCGGGGTTAAGACAATCTCTGTGGAGTTTCAGAATATGCTCTTGTTTTGGTTGAGCTACACTGGTGGCACTAAATGTTATGTACATGGTTTTTTGCGCATTGAGTGATAGTAGTGCACTATCTAACCACAATACTACCTTCTGAAGTCCCATAGAAGCCTTTTCGAAGGTCTCTTTCCAAGTTTTTGCCTTGAAAAGTAGAGCGGTGTCATCGGCAAAAGTAACAACTTGTCCACCAATAGTTTGATTACAAAGCTCATTAATATATATTAAAAACAATATCGGACCAAGGACACTACCTTGCGGAACACCATATTTGAGAGGCGCGGGATCACTATGGATACTACTTACTACCAAGTTTTGTTATTTGCTTTCGATCTGACAAGTAACTCTCAAACCATTTTAGCGTGATCGAGGTAACACCTATGTCGTTTAGCTTCTCCAAAAGTTTGTCGTGACTAACCGTGTCAAATGCTTTTGTTATGTCAAGGAATACTCCCAGACATTTGTTTCCTTTGTCTACTGCTTCCACGACAAATTGTGTAACCTCGGCTATAGTTTTGTTAGTTCCTTGTCCTTCCCGAAATCCATATTGGTTTGGTGATAAAATATTATGTATGTTTAGATACTCTGTTAATCTTTTTTTTGCCGCTTTTTCTGTTAATTTGGAAATACAGCTTAACAGGGAAATAGGTCTGTAATTGTTGACACTTTTTTTATCTCCGTTTTTGAAGATAGGTACGACTAAAGACCTAGCCTAATCATTTTAAGAATTAGTAGTAGTAGTAGCAGTATTGCCCCATAAGGTTATTACATTTTATATACTTGCATTTCTTCATCATTAGATGGCTTCTCTTTTACAATTCGCGTAAAAAATGAAAGCGAGTTTTAACCACCTCTCGACAAATGAGGGTAGGTTCCTTAAGCGGCTCTTCCATTGTTCGTAATATTCTAATATTATAAACCCGGGCGGGCGGCGCGGCAGGTATATCCAACCCTAACTAAATATTAATGGTTAGAGGGCCCGTCTCCGTATAACGACTGGGCCCTCCCGCGCGGATCTCGCACGAGGAAAAAACTAATTCCGCATTATAGGTCCCGAGGGATGGCAGTTAACAAATTTTCCCGGACCTTTCCCGGGTCTAATAACGGTAAATACCTAACTGTTATTGATACGGGCGGCGCGTTCGCTAAAAGCAAGCACCCTTTAACGCGACCAAACGACGCCGCTTTCCGGCCAAATCTTAAATTCACGCTTAATGGGCGAGCTTCATTTCTCACTGGGTATGAACATTGATAATGTAGTGTACTAGATTGCTCACCCCTAAAGGACATTTTGGCAACCATTTTTTGGTGTCCAAATGCTGGTGACGCTGTTATGCTGGGGCAACACTAACGGGAAACGCCGTTAATTATCGCGATGACGGACGCTTACTGTTGGTGTAGCAACGACCTATCGCGATAATTTTTCCACGGCATTCAAATTGCCGTTTGACGTTAGGCGATAGATCGAGTGACATCAAAGATATTTAACGCGAGAATTAATAAGTTGAAGCGGCCACACGCGTTTGGCATTGTGCACTGTGATCGCAACGGGATCGCACGTGTTTGATTGTGATAATATATGGAGTGAACTAACGATAGTCATTGTGTTTCTCGAAATTCTTCAAACGAGGCCATGTTTGTAGGATCCGAGACACAAAATTACAAGAGTCGTGCATCACAAAATGATGCTTGGCGACAAATACTTTACGAATTATTACGATTTAAAACAACAATCAAAGAAATAAGAAAGAAAAATGAAATCCTAATAGGATAAATAGAACCCATTAAAAAAAAGTTTTAGAGAAGTCCAGTCTTTTTTTTTCTGACGGTAATGATAGAATATATTCATATAATATAAAAATTCACTCATGAAATACAGTGTACCAGCGTCAACGTCCATCTTGATTGGAATTCAAGGAACATCAATTCCAATTTTAATGCCAAGAATGGGCTGTGCTGTTGACCGTTACAGTGTGGCCACGCAATTTAACACGTGAATAACTAACGCAATATTATAAAATCGAAGACTATCGCGGTTGTTTGACATTATAAATAGGATAGAAAACGAATTTACCGCGTGAAATTTGTAGCACCCGACGTTTCGGTGACGTTGCAGCAGCCGTTGTCCAGGGTAGACCGTTGTCCAGTCGTAAATTCGTTTTCTATCCTATTTATAACGCAATATTTATCGCGATGATGGGCATTGAAGTTTTTCGTTAGTATGGCCCAGCATCACTAAGTATGAACATTGATTTTATAGTGTATTAGATTGCTCATCCCTATAGAACATTTTTGCAACCATTTATTGCCATCGAAATGCAGGTGGCGCTCTTAGATTTGACGTCGAAAGTAATAGAAAATTATTTGGCCATTTACATACAATACTGCCTTTGATAATGAATATTTTTTTTATAAAGAACCGGTTGATTATAACCACCGAATAATTTTACCAGCGATAATTCAAATATTAGTGACGTCTATAGCATTTTTTTTGTCTATATGTTATAAAATAATAAAATTTTAATATTTTAATATGACGATGTCGGTTTTTTATTTGGTATACAGATTTCAATGCGTAATAATTATGCACTTTAATATTAATAGGCTTTCGATAATTTCCCAGTATCGATACTTTTGCTCAAATGACACATATTTTTTCATACGATGTATTTTAGTGTTAATGTCATTAATATAGTATTACCTTATATCGTATCAATATAGTATTATCCATTGCTATTAGTAGAGTAATGGGGTATTGTATGTAGATTAATTAATATCCTGTGTGTATATGTATGGTGATTAAAAGCTCATTTTTTTTAAAACATAAAAAGGTGTTCAAAACGGAAAAAATATAATCAAAAATAGCTTTATTTACTTCAGCTATATTCAATGCTTAACGCTTATAAAATCCACATATTTCTCGGTATTGTGCAATACTTTAAACATGAAATAAATAAAAGACGAAAATGATAATTTAGACGAAAATGAAATAATAATATTTTGAATAAATAATAATTAAAATAAAAGCAATATAGGGAAATACTAATAAATAATATAATTTAGTAGGCGCTTTCATTCGTTTTTTTGTTTCAAATCTTTCATTTCCTAAATACCTTTTTGAGAGGGTTCGAAAGTAGTTCAAGGAAAGTTATCAAAAATGGAGAAACTCGTCAATTTTTATTACTAGGGAAATTAATAGGTCATTTTGAAAAATTACAGGTATACTGCTAATCTATTTATATAGCAAGAAAGCACACACATACGGACAGATAATAGCATGCCAGCTCACACCATCATCCCTATCATCTACGTTCAGTTCCGGCGTCGCTCGTGAATCAAGCACGTTATATTTGCGACGCTGAGCAGGTTCCGCAGGAGATAAATCATGTCAATTATGTCCTTAAGTTAAATGGTTACGGAAAATATCACGAGACACGCACACTATACAATACAGACGAAACTCAGAAACTGAGCTGATCCTGAGCATTCTTACCATACGTAAAAGCGTGACGGATAGAATAAGTAAGATATTAAAATGAATACGATATAAAAACGATAATAAAGCTAACCCGAAATATAGCCCGATCTCTGAGGGTTGTAAAGGATACATCCTTCATACAACTGCCAACCCTAGGTGTGTATAAAAACGAATGCACCTGTGGATTAGCCTACGTTGAACAAACGAAACGGCCCATAGCCACTCGACGGATGAAGCACATCAAAACTTTTAAAAAAGCGCAGCGAGAAAAATTGGCGATCTGCGAACATAAATTGGATAGCGGAACTAATCACTGGATGCAGTTTTAAAATCCCATTCTGCTATCCAAAGAATAGTTTTACTTTCCTCGCATCATCTGGGAAGTGATTGAAAGAAGAAGAAACTAAACTTCATAAGAGACGACTGTTACAGACTCTTTTCTACATGGAAGCCTCTTCTTAAAATGTTCTCAATACCCATTGCCGAGCGCAAGGACGTAACGCAAGATACAGTGAGTATTGTGTGCATGGCGGATTTTTAATATTCCCGCGCGCCGAACCCGTCGCCCACCACCGTTATAATCTACGAAGTAAAAGCGGCAGTTTGCCACCTACCCGCAGATAACGATAGGCAGCACTTTAGTCTACTCTGGACAATGGTAGTTGCAACATCACCGAAACGTCTGCTGTTGCAAACTTTAGTTTCCTGGTACATTCGTTTTTATTTTATTTATAATCCATTTGCACAAAATCCTACCGTATTTGTTACTGTAATAACCTAGTAAATACAAGACTGTTTATAAAATTTACGGATTTTAGTCAAAGTTATTCGAAAATACATAAATAAAATACAGTGTCGAGTTTAGTATCGATACTTCCTATCGATATAAAATGCTACTCGATAACTAGGGTAGCGTGGGTGGCCGCGGCGCCGGCGACGTCGAAGGCGACTGCGAAAAAATGTGTATTTTACCAGGGGACTCCTGCAAAGCAAACAATTCGCACAGCACAACAAATATGTAGTAGAGATTTCCGCAATAATAAATCGCGGCACATCCATCTCGCTCGTCAGTTTACAGAGGGCCACGTAGCGCCCCGTCAACGTCGCCGCTCTTACAGATTTATATCAGCTTCACGTAACTTTTTCGCAGAGGAAATTCGGAATATATTATGATTATTTGCAGTGGAAACAAATTTAGATGTAGGTATATGTAGTGTTTATTTATGAAAGACATAGCTAAGGAAAATACTTAAAGGGAAATTTTCAGGGGCCCGGTGGGGTTTCTTTGATTGTTAATAAAAATTACGTTTACAAAGAAAATAGACGTTCTAAGATTAAAAAAATATAACAAACGGATAAGGAGTGACACCTAATAGTTCCGTGAAGCTTAGACGTACTGACCTGTTTGTTATCTTAGATCGCATCAACTCACAGTTTAACTCCAATCCCACCCTCGAAGAGAACAAAACTTGGCAGTTTGGGCACTGTGCGGTGTTAACTATCGACTGTACGCTCCTGCTGGTAGCTAATGGGACCTGTTGCAGTTTGGCCACTAAGACCCAGTTGTACAGAATCGGTCAAACTCTCGGGTCAACACCCATCCAGCAGCCTCCACGCAAAAGTGCGCGCACGGGTAGGACTCTGGCCTGCGGGCTAATTTCCCCTAGGAATCAACCTTCGAGCGCTCTTGGACGATTTTCGCATCGTGCGGCGTCAGCCAATCGATTGTACATTCTGACTAACAGCGGGGGGAGTCTGGAAACAGCAATGTTTCCTATAGAGCGGGGGTAGTTGTTAACCTTACGGCCACTGCTCTTGAAACGACCATTCGGCCACCCGATCCCGGGTGAACAGCCGGGCAAAGGATGCGGTCTTTCGCTACAGATTCGGTAGACACCGTATCATCGATTCGTAAGGGAGAGAACCGCGCTAGCGACCTCGATCCTGTAACCAGTCAGGAAGCAAGAGGTATCATTAAGGTTAATTCCAGATGGAGATATCCTTCCAAACTGGTAGTCAGGGGGGAGGCTGCCAGCTGGTTACCTTTCCCGGTGCCTTGTCGTAAGGCGTTGGCCTCTGACGGCCAGGTGGCGTAACTAGACAGTGGATTTTTTTCCGTACCAAGTCTTCTACGCTCATCTCACGGGAGACAGAACGATCCAAAATCATTAAAACTTTCTGAGGTGACGGGTTCGCCCGTTGTAGTTGACAGCTCTAGTTGTGCGATCCGGGGAATAGAAACGTACGTTTCCTAAGCAGCGAGGGTATTTGTTGACCTGATGTCATATATCCTTGAAACGATCCGTTGGCCACCCGATCCCGTGTGATGTTGACGAGCAAACGGCGCCTAGTTTCGCCCCAAATTCGAATTGAATTACCGCTAACATCAGGTACACGTGGCGCAAGCGACCGAATCTTGGACCAGATTGGTGGATGGAAAAGGCAGCGAGCTCGGCCCGCTGGTCTTCTTTCCAGTGCCTCGCGGTAAGGCGTTGGGCTATTACAAGTTTGTCGATGGAGTTAGCCAGTAGACTGTCCTTTGTTCACTAAAGTTTTCACGTTGACTCCATGGGAGATAGAATGACCTGATGCAGTTAGAACTTCCTGGGGTGACGGTTTGTCCGTTGTGTTTGACACCACCAGTTGACGAAGAGTGGCTTCATAAATAATTATAGTCGTTATGCTGACAAATTGTTACATTGCAGATAATATAATGTCAAAATTAAACTCAGATTCAGATCAAATATATGCTTAGGTTGTATAACATGTTATACATGCTTAGGCTGTATAACATTATAAGTCTAAATAAATTGAAAACAATTGAAATTGGTAGCAAAAGAACTTTTTCAAAAATACACTCAGGAGCAATAAATCTGGGTCACCAACCACCTGGTCTTGATGTTCACATAACACATCGCGTATTTGTGGGTCATCACTATAAGGGTCTTTGTGGTTGTTTTACTTTCCAACTTGACTACAGAAGGTTTAAACTCAATAGTTATTGTCATATATTTCTCTGTCATCTTTATTTCCAGTAGATATTGAAAGCACTTTCATTTGGGTGTTTATTTTGTTATTGCTTGTGAACCGGATTTGTTGCTCTCAAGTGTATACGTCATCATTACTGCCAATTTGTGCAAAGGAAAGCTGATAGAAAAGTTGGAATTCTAATGGATGAGAACACATTTCTTGGTAGGGTCAAATAACCAAGGCAAGTCTTCGCATTTTCTATGGTTTTTTATAGTTTCCGGTGGCTACAGCAAATTCAAATGATATCGATTAAACAAATGATTTTGTCCACACTTAGGCACACAAAAAAGGCTTTAGACAAAACTAACTTTGGGGGCTAATGTGCCCTTGCTGAGGTGGCCACGAAGACGCATTTTGTTCAAGGTTGGTCACACTCACGGGTCAACACCCATCCGGCGGCCTTCACGCATAAAGTGCGAGCCCGGGCAGGACTCTGGCCTTAGGGCTATTTTCCCCTAGGAATCAATCTTCTGGCGCTCCTGGACGGTCTGCGCACCGTGCGGCGTAAGCCAATCGATTGTGCATTCTGACTAACAGTCGGGGAAGTCTGGAAGCAGTACTGTTTCCTATAGAACGGGGGTGATTGCGGACCTTACGGCGACTGCTCTTGAAACGACCATCGGCTACCCGATCCTGTGTGAAGAGCCCGGCAAAGGACGTCGTGACCCGCGACCGCGCAAGCGACCTCGAACTCGTAACCAGTCGAGAGGCCGGATTAATCTGGTCGCAATCGGAAGTAAAGGCGTGAGTATAAGCACGCTGGGTAACATACCTGGTTATCTCGCGGATAAGGCGTTGGCCTCTTACGAGCATGAGGCGAAGCTTGACGGTGGACTGTTTTGTCCAAGTCTTCTGCGTTCACTTCACGGGAGATAGAACTACCAATCGTTAAAACCCTGAGGTGACGGATTCGCCCGTTATAGTTGACAACTCTATTTGTCTGAAGCCTTTTTTGCATATAAATTTTATAAAGCACGGATAAGTTTCAAATAGTGGGAGCCTACCTTTGTCAAACTTTTGCATAAATAACGAAACATATAAATGTCAAACCCCTCATCTGTTTACTCCCTTCTGGCCATACCCTCACCAACCCTTCATTTTATAAAAAGATAAATATTCCACGAAAACGGCTCTTTATTTAAAGATGGCAATGGAAATGTGTAAAAAGGTATAGGAAAGTCACCGGGTACAAAAGGCGGTTTCATTACCTCAAAATGAAACGTAAAAGTGGCCTTTTGTTTGTCACTTTAGGATGAAATCGAGAACCGTGTGGAGCAGCATACCACAGATTATACAGTAGATATACTAACAGACCAGATACGACATTACTTTGAACCGCAGTAATATGTCACTTGAGGGTAATTTTAAAATTATTAAATTATATTAGTTATTGGGTCATTGGGCGTGAGTGGTGTAGTAGAGCGTCTAGTGGTAGCACCTTTCAGGTTACTCTAGCCGGCTCTCTTTAAGGAGGGTGGAGAACCATACTGGTCCGCAGGCGCTCTACAAATCTCTCGGCAGTGGCTCCAAGTAGCTGTTGTACACGCAGCAGCCACACCGCGGTAAACCACGTCGGCTCGTGGACTAAACCTGGTCGAGGGGGGCCTTCACGCTTCGGCGGACAGGTCTGATTGCGGATACCTCCTGCATAGTGTGCGAAGACTGGCCCGGCGAAGAAGGCAACTCGACAGCTGATAAGCGACGGATGTTGGCGGAAGCGGCGGGACAGCACGGCATCGTGGAAGGCCTAGGGCGTCCGGTTGAGGGCTAAAAACCGGCGGCCAGAAACTGCATCCCTCTTTCCTCCAATCGTGGCGGATCTCCGCTCCATTGGCGCACGGATTGCAGGGACGAGAGAGTGAGTCTGCACCAGCGTAACCGCTTACTCACTGTAAACCATTCACGCGCAGATGACCTCTAGCTTTTGAATATCGGACCGGACTTGTACCCAAGACCTTCGGCGATAGTGCACTGGTGGTGGGGTCGTGTCTTGATGGGATATCGGCTCTAGCTGGAAGCTACACGTAGGCGGTCAGGCGAGAGCGGTCGCTCTTCGGACTCACGGTGTTGAGGGGACGAGCTCGGCAGCACGCCTGACGACAAGGCAGCCCTATTTAGGGACGCACTGCCTTCCCTAATCCAGGGAGGGGCCTAAAAAAGGTGGCCTAAACAAAGCTCACACCAAAACCTTCTCATATAGCAACCGCGGTTGTATGAGCATCAAATATTACGCGGTGCGAACAACAAAATAACACATTTGAAACAAACAACCAACGAACTGTGCATTGCCGCTTGGAATGTGCGTACTTTAGTTGATAGCGAACACAACATCTGCCCAGAACGTAAAACCGCTATCATAGCTAAGGAGCTCTCACGGTATAAAGTTTATATAGCAGCAATCTCTGAAACACATCTACTGGAGGAGGGTGAACTCAGCGAAAAAGGTAGTGGCTACACCTACTATTGGATTGGTCGACCAGTAACCGAGAAGAGAGGGAACGGTGTCGGTTTTGCTATCAAAACCAAAATCGCCAAATCGCTGATTGAGTTACCCAAAGGAGTGAGTGACCGACTGATGATCCTGCGCCTTCTGCTTGCAGACAACAAATATGCTACCTTAATCAGTGCATACACACCGACACTCATGGCCTCCGACGAAGATAAAAGCAAGTTTTATGATGACCTCCGAACCACCGTTGAAGCTATACCACCCGCAGATAAGATCTTGATCCTCGGAGACTTTAACGCTCGGGTCGGTGCGGATAACTCAGCCTGGAAAAATGTACTTGGGCCTCATGGAATAGGCAGTTGCAATAGCAACGGTCTCGACTTACTGTCATTTTGCTCGCAGTTTGGCCTATGCATTACAAATACCTTCTTTCGGCTTCCCACAAAGCACACACATGGATGCACCCGAGATCTAAACATTGGCATCTCATAGATTACATCATAGTGCGAAGAAAAGATCTCAAAGACGTTCTCATAACGCGTGCAATGAGAGGTGCAAACGGCTGGACGGATCACCGTCTTGTACATTCCAAACTGCGCATGGCACTACAAAAACCTCGTCGAGCACCTCACAAGAAGCCCGAGCTATATTTTCAACAATGCCTCCCAAAATTCGCCTGATTTGATTTCATTACAAAGTTATTATACAATCCTTTTTCATACACATTACATTTTTTTGGTAACAATTACCACATCGACGGGCATTTATTACTACGGGCAAACCCGTCACCCCAGGGAGTTATAACGACATCGAACCATTCAGTCTCTCATGGAGTAAACGTAAATATTTGCGTACAATACAATCCACAGTCTAACTAAACCAACAGCCCGTAAGAGTCAAATGCCTTACAGATAGGCGCTGTGACGAGCTACTCAGTGGGTTGACGTTGCACCTCTACCAGGTTTGAACGAATTTCTCCATCCTCCAGTCTGGTCACATATTTGAGGTAGCTGACGCGACCTCTACCTGACGTTAGCGGTAATTCAGATCGTATTTGTCGCGGATCCGTGGCACCTTTTGCCCATCAATATCACTTGGGATCGGGTGGTCAACGGATTGTTCGCCAACGCTAGGTCAGCAGTTACCCCCCCCCCCCTCCCCTGAGATTATTTGCCGGATTACGCAAGCTAGGTAGACACAACCCAGTGCGCAATCCGCCCAGTTTCGTCTGAGTTGTTTCACTACGTCCGCACTTCCAAACACAACTGTCTTCGAATACAGGTCACAGCCATTAACGGAGCTCACAGCGTCCCTTCCGGCTCCGGGTCAAGTTCCTCTTCGAGCAGGCTACCTAATGGGAGCTGAACCGTGAGTTGGGCCCACCTAAGAAGACACTGTTAGGAACCGTTAGGAAATAAATACTACTGTAGGGCGGTATCGACTACAACGTTCGAAGCCGTCACATCAGACTGGCATGACAATATATGATCGTTCTTTCAGCCGTAGGATGAACGTAGAAGACTTAATGACAAGACAATCCACTGTCTAGCTCTGCCAACAAGCCCGTTAGAGGCCAACGCCTTACGGCAAGGCACCGTAAAGGTACCCAGCGGGGAGCCTTGCCTCCTAACTACCACTGTTTTGTTAGGACATCTCCGTCTAGAGTTAGCCCACAGGATACCTCCGTCCTCCCGACTGGTTACAGGTCCGAAGTCGCTCACGCGTCCTCTACCTGCTGTATTACAGCGGTAATTCAATTGAATTTATCGCGGACCTGAGCGTCCTTCGCCCATAGTGCCACACGGGATCGAGTGGCCCAAGGTCATTTCAAGAGTGGCATGACAACAGGTCAACATCCACCCGCACTGCTTAGGAGACAGTATATTTCCAGTCTCCAAGCTCCTTCGGCAATTTGCCAGAGTTCGGCAAACCGTCCAGTGGCGCCGGAATGCAATCCCGCCGGGAGAAACCGGTCCACCAGCTGTGAGACCTGGATACGCGAGTCTTACCCGTGGTAGCCTTCAGCACGAGGAGGCTTCTGATTAGGAGCTAAATCCTGAGTCGAGCCGATCAGAGAAAATAACAGATCTTATGGCAGAAGCAGCACGAAACCATTTGGTACTAACAAATACTAGAAATAAAATACAATTTACCGCCATTCCTGGGTTCTCGCAGTTCTGATACAAAACTTTAAGGATAATCTGTGCCAGAAAACAGAATCCAAGCGGACGCGCCGTGTTCACATTTCGTCCCCTCTCGCAACGGATACAGTACTTAACCTTTTGGCCGCCCGCGCCAGGCGGACACTTTCTGGTTACGAGTCTTGACACAGGTCTAAGATAAATGCCACTATTCCTCCTACTTGAAATCGGCCCTAGGGCAAATGGGCTTCCTTATTTTATTTACTTTACTAGATTACACTGACTTAGTACCATAAATAATAATGGAATCAATATTTGATACGTTTATATTGCTTATTAGGGCCTATTGACAAGCAAACGGTACTTCTCGTGATAGTGATATAAATATCTTCTGCTATGCTATAAATATATATATATATATATATATAATATTTATACTGCAATATGTTACAATATGTTATAATAAGAAGATATATTATTATTATTTTTTAAAGGTTTGTTATTTATGTTCTTTTAAGAATTAACGTTTCGACTTGCAATCGGGCGCTATGTGAATTTCTCGTTGTCTCAGTAAGATGATTCGGTGTGAATAGCTAATTTAGTAACTGCTACCCTTTTTAATAAGAAAATACGTCCAGTTAAAATAATAAACCTGAACCGTTTGAAAGCCATCACTGGAGGCGAAATATCTTCGGAATAGATTGCAAAAGCAGCTGCTTTTGGACTGCGCGTTGCACAGGCTGTATTGCTGAATAATGCATCGCGTCCTCAATACAAATATTTTCCCGCTTTAAGCGGGGCGGGCGGTGCGGTGTTGGGCGGCATTGTTAGGCGAGGCGACCTGGCTAGCTCTATGCAAATTACGGTATTATTTAGTTTGATATCACAGGGGATTATCATCATAGAGATGAAATTTACCCGGCTCGAGTATGGCCGGGCGTTTCATTTTCAAAGTTCGAATATAATAAAATTATTTATGTTTCATTTAATAATTTTTCGTGGTCTTCTGCAGGTGACTTTGTAGGTGAAAGCGACCGTTGAATTCTAATTCCCAATATAAATTTGTATACTAGAATATACCACTGCATAATATGTGTAATGTTTTTGCATTTCACTGTGTAAATATCATCAGGCACAATTAACCAGACGCTGCTAATGGGCCCTGTTGGAGTTGGCCACGAAGACCCATTCGTTCAGTGTCGGTCATACTCACGGGTCAACATCCATCCGGCGGCCTCCACGCAGAAGAGAGAGCTAGGATAGGACGCTGGCCTGCTGGCCGGTCTCCCCTAGAAGTCAACCTTCAGGCGCTCCTGGACGGTTTGCGCACCGTGCGGCGTCTGTCAATCGATTGTGCACTCCGACTAGCAGCTTGGGTAGTCTGGGAAAAGTAATGTCTTCTATAGAGCTGGGGTGGTTGTTAACCTTATGGCAACTGCTCTGGAAACGACCATTCAGCTACCCGATCCCGGGTGAATAAGCCGGGCAAACGATGCAGTGGTCCGCGATAGATTCGGTTGACACTGAATAACCGCTTCATAAGGAAGAGGACGGCGCAAGCGACCTCGATCTTGTAACCAGTCGATATGTATATATATTATATCATCCGTTTATAGGATGATAAACGGACTTCTTTACAAACCTTATCAAATATAACAATATTATACAGTTTTCTACAATATTTCTTTATACATTTTTTTAATATTAAACAATTTTATATAGGTTTACCCTATTTTGATAACATTATACAATCTTTATTATAAACTCCTCTGCCAGAAATTAAGATTGAAGTTTCTTCTTTCATTTCATTGAGCATATGGAGGTTTTTTTATTTTTATTTCGATTTAATGGCTCGTTGATAACAAACTCAGCTAATTGTATCATATTTTAAATGTTGGTAGCATTCGCAATTTGAATTATTTCGTAATGTCACTTTCATTTAGAAAACGGCTTTGCCGAAGTGATCAATAGTTTAATTTTTTATTTTTTCGCTTAATTCGTCTCAATTGAAGGCCTTTTGTGTTGCATAAGGATAAGCCCTATTTATGAGATATATGGATGAATAGTGATCGTTAGTCGACTGCAAAAGGACCTTTAAACTTACATTGCACCGTCGAAAGTCGTGCACATCCGTAAGTATATCTCATTCAAACATAAGCATTTCCCAATACATGCTGGGATTTCATTTGCTACTTTTTAAGTAGCTTTTACTAATTTTATTTTAAATAAATAAATATATATATATATATATATATATATATATATATATATATATATATATATATATATATATATATATATATATATATATATATATATATATATATATATATATATATATATATATATATATATATATATATATATAGTTAATATTTGATTGGTTTTTTGTAAAATCTTTTTTTAAAGAATTCGTTTAAAGGATGACACTTTGATGAAAAAATAAAAATAATAAAAGCCACTTACATAGCTGGAAGGTTTTCCCGGACTGGACTGGGAAATGCTTATTGTTTAAACGAGATGTATTTTTGGATGAGTACCACTTTCGACGGTACACTGTAGGTTTAATGGGATCCCTTTATCGCTAGCGAACGATCACCCTTCATCCACATCTCAAAAACAAAGCGTATCCTTTTGCAAACCAAAATAAAATGTCTTTATTAAAGACAAATTTAAGCAAAAACAATGAAAAAAATCACAATCAATCGCCTCTTAAATGCGGAATGACATTTCGAAAATTCGATTTGAAATTCGAATATATCCACTCTTTTAAAGGACGATATAAGATTGCTGGGCTCGCTATCAGCCAGCTATTAAATGAAAATAAAAATAAAATACTTCATTTGCTCGTTCCCATGAAATAAGATATAAATCGTAATTTCTGGTCGAGAAGTTTATACTTAAGGCTATATGATATTTACAAGAGTTCAAAACATAAGATAAAATTGTATAATATTGTTAATATTTGATTGGTTTTTTGTAAAATCTTTTTTTAAAGAATTCGTTTAAAGGATGACACTTTGATGAAAAAATAAAAATAATAAAAGCCACTTACATAGCTGGAAGGTTTTCCCGGACTGGACTGGGAAATGCTTATTGTTTAAACGAGATGTATTTTTGGATGAGTACCACTTTCGACGGTACACTGTAGGTTTAATGGGATCCCTTTATCGCTAGCGAACGATCACCCTTCATCCACATCTCAAAAACAAAGCGTATCCTTTTGCAAACCAAAATAAAATGTCTTTATTAAAGACAAATTTAAGCAAAAACAATGAAAAAAATCACAATCAATCGCCTCTTAAATGCGGAATGACATTTCGAAAATTCGATTTGAAATTCGAATATATCCACTCTTTTAAAGGACGATATAAGATTGCTGGGCTCGCTATCAGCCAGCTATTAAATGAAAATAAAAATAAAATACTTCATTTGCTCGTTCCCATGAAATAAGATATAAATCGTAATTTCTGGTCGAGAAGTTTATACTTAAGGCTATATGATATTTACAAGAGTTCAAAACATAAGATAAAATTGTATAATATTGTTAATATTTGATTGGTTTTTTGTAAAATCTTTTTTTAAAGAATTCGTTTAAAGGATGACACTTTGATGAAAAAATAAAAATAATAAAAGCCACTTACATAGCTGGAAGGTTTTCCCGGACTGGACTGGGAAATGCTTATTGTTTAAACGAGATGTATTTTTGGATGAGTACCACTTTCGACGGTACACTGTAGGTTTAATGGGATCCCTTTATCGCTAGCGAACGATCACCCTTCATCCACATCTCAAAAACAAAGCGTATCCTTTTGCAAACCAAAATAAAATGTCTTTATTAAAGACAAATTTAAGCAAAAACAATGAAAAAAATCACAATCAATCGCCTCTTAAATGCGGAATGACATTTCGAAAATTCGATTTGAAATTCGAATATATCCACTCTTTTAAAGGACGATATAAGATTGCTGGGCTCGCTATCAGCCAGCTATTAAATGAAAATAAAAATAAAATACTTCATTTGCTCGTTCCCATGAAATAAGATATAAATCGTAATTTCTGGTCGAGAAGTTTATACTTAAGGCTATATGATATTTACAAGAGTTCAAAACATAAGATAAAATTGTATAATATTGTTAATATTTGATTGGTTTTTTGTAAAATCTTTTTTTAAAGAATTCGTTTAAAGGATGACACTTTGATGAAAAAATAAAAATAATAAAAGCCACTTACATAGCTGGAAGGTTTTCCCGGACTGGACTGGGAAATGCTTATTGTTTAAACGAGATGTATTTTTGGATGAGTACCACTTTCGACGGTACACTGTAGGTTTAATGGGATCCCTTTATCGCTAGCGAACGATCACCCTTCATCCACATCTCAAAAACAAAGCGTATCCTTTTGCAAACCAAAATAAAATGTCTTTATTAAAGACAAATTTAAGCAAAAACAATGAAAAAAATCACAATCAATCGCCTCTTAAATGCGGAATGACATTTCGAAAATTCGATTTGAAATTCGAATATATCCACTCTTTTAAAGGACGATATAAGATTGCTGGGCTCGCTATCAGCCAGCTATTAAATGAAAATAAAAATAAAATACTTCATTTGCTCGTTCCCATGAAATAAGATATAAATCGTAATTTCTGGTCGAGAAGTTTATACTTAAGGCTATATGATATTTACAAGAGTTCAAAACATAAGATAAAATTGTATAATATTGTTAATATTTGATTGGTTTTTTGTAAAATCTTTTTTTAAAGAATTCGTTTAAAGGATGACACTTTGATGAAAAAATAAAAATAATAAAAGCCACTTACATAGCTGGAAGGTTTTCCCGGACTGGACTGGGAAATGCTTATTGTTTAAACGAGATGTATTTTTGGATGAGTACCACTTTCGACGGTACACTGTAGGTTTAATGGGATCCCTTTATCGCTAGCGAACGATCACCCTTCATCCACATCTCAAATGAGATGTGGATGAAGGGTGATCGTTCGCTAGCGATAAAGGGATCCCATTAAACCTACAGTGTACCGTCGAAAGTGGTACTCATCCAAAAATACATCTCGTTTAAACAATAAGCATTTCCCAGTCCAGTCCGGGAAAACCTTCCAGCTATGTAAGTGGCTTTTATTATTTTTATTTTTTCATCAGTGTCATCCTTTAAACGAATTCTTTAAAAAAAGATTTTACAAAAAACCAATCAAATATTAACAATATTATACAATTTTATCTTATGTTTTGAACTCTTGTAAATATCATATAGCCTTAAGTATAAACTTCTCGACCAGAAATTACGATTTATATCTTATTTCATGGGAACGAGCAAATGAAGTATTTTATTTTTATTTTCATTTAATAGCTGGCTGATAGCGAGCCCAGCAATCTTATATCGTCCTTTAAAAGAGTGGATATATTCGAATTTCAAATCGAATTTTCGAAATGTCATTCCGCATTTAAGAGGCGATTGATTGTGATTTTTTTCATTGTTTTTGCTTAAATTTGTCTTTAATAAAGACATTTTATTTTGGTTTGCAAAAGGATACGCTTTGTTTTTGAGATGTGGATGAAGGGTGATCGTTCGCTAGCGATAAAGGGATCCCATTAAACCTACAGTGTACCGTCGAAAGTGGTACTCATCCAAAAATACATCTCGTTTAAACAATAAGCATTTCCCAGTCCAGTCCGGGAAAACCTTCCAGCTATGTAAGTGGCTTTTATTATTTTTATTTTTTCATCAAAGTGTCATCCTTTAAACGAATTCTTTAAAAAAAGATTTTACAAAAAACCAATCAAATATTAACAATATTATACAATTTTATCTTATGTTTTGAACTCTTGTAAATATCATATAGCCTTAAGTATAAACTTCTCGACCAGAAATTACGATTTATATCTTATTTCATGGGAACGAGCAAATGAAGTATTTTATTTTTATTTTCATTTAATAGCTGGCTGATAGCGAGCCCAGCAATCTTATATCGTCCTTTAAAAGAGTGGATATATTCGAATTTCAAATCGAATTTTCGAAATGTCATTCCGCATTTAAGAGGCGATTGATTGTGATTTTTTTCATTGTTTTTGCTTAAATTTGTCTTTAATAAAGACATTTTATTTTGGTTTGCAAAAGGATACGCTTTGTTTTTGAGATGTGGATGAAGGGTGATCGTTCGCTAGCGATAAAGGGATCCCATTAAACCTACAGTGTACCGTCGAAAGTGGTACTCATCCAAAAATACATCTCGTTTAAACAATAAGCATTTCCCAGTCCAGTCCGGGAAAACCTTCCAGCTATGTAAGTGGCTTTTATTATTTTTATTTTTTCATCAAAGTGTCATCCTTTAAACGAAT
Source organism: Micropterix aruncella (assembly GCA_944548615.1). NCBI lineage: Eukaryota > Metazoa > Arthropoda > Insecta > Lepidoptera > Micropterigidae > Micropterix > Micropterix aruncella. Next base: position 12,894,016 of record OX155959.1, on the reverse strand, counting down.
TCTTTAAAAAAAGATTATATATATATATATATATATATATATATATATATATATATATATATATATATATATATATATATATATATATATATATATATATATATATATATATATATATATATATATATATATATATATATATATATATATATATATATATATATATATATATATATATATATATATATATATATATATATATATTGTAACGCACTTCGCGTTTTTCCGATTTGTTTTCCACAATTTCCTTCCACTATATTCATTCACTTCAGGGATCGATGGCGCGTCGTGTTCATTGTTGACAGTTCTGACTTTTTCGCGCGGCTGACCAATCAGAAGCGCATAGTGACGTCTGCGATGATTCGATGAGAATCGTTGCCAGAAACAAAGGAGACTGTACGATGTTCGGAATATCGACCAAAAGTGGTTAATTATTTAGTTATAGTTTTAGATTAGTCTTTTGGTCATAATTCCTAATTATTTTGTTAGCTCATAAATTTACATTCAGAATATTTTAATTATGCTCTGATGGAATTGTGGAATGTAGATTGACAGCATTGAAGGTCGTTGGTTCCTTTACGATTTTGGATTCCGGATTTTAAATTAAGGATAGTGCAATATGGGTATTTCATCCTAGTTTTCACTATAAATAAAGTTGCCTGGCGAAAATAGATGCCTTGCTAATTTCTGGCCCTCGTAAGGCCTGGATCTATGACAATTATCTAACGTCACATTTGTCATGGCCCTTTCTTATTTACGATTTTACCAAAAACCCAACTGTCCCGTCTAGATGCGCTGGTGACAGCTAGTTTAAAATCCTGGCTGTCCTTAGCCAAACCAGCTGACCCCTCGACTCTCTTCAGGTCCAAACAAAATTTTGGGCTAGCGCTTAAACTGCCCTCTCTGCTCTACGCCAACTCCAGAATAACCAAAAATTCGATTCTCTGCAATTCCAAAGATCCGGCAATATCGAAGCACGTAATAAGTGGCCGTAGTGATTCAAATGATCTACAAGCCCGCGTAGACTTCCACAAAAAGTTCCTTACTGGAATCAGCCAGAATGGCACTGGTCTGGGGTATGGCATTACAACCACGAGCGACGTGGACTTGAAGAAGTCTCTTTTGCGGGGAGATTACGACAGCAAGAGTATGGCTCATGCTATTGGCCTTCAATGCCAGAATGATTGGACAACAATTGGGGACTTTTGCATTCCGCCTCCAATGCACTGGAAGGTAATGCTCTATGACTGGACGCCAGAGATGCTGAAATTTTATTTGAATGCCTTTCAGCATACACTTCCAGACCCCAGTAACCTCGCTCGTTGGAGCTTTGCCGAGGATAGTTCTTGTCCCCTCTGTAGCAATACCCCTTGCACAGCTAGACACATTCTAGCTGGCTGCAAGGTGGCCTTAGATCAAGGACGGTACACTTACCGCCATGACAAAGTTCTCGCTGTTATTCGCGAGGTAATTAGTCTCTCAGTGGCTCGTGCCAACAAGGGTTTGACAGTATCCTCCAAACCCCCAATACAGTTTGTGCGGGATGGCTCTAAAGGCAAAAAACATTTAACTACAAAACCTTTCTCAATAATCGAGAAAGCTACAGATTGGATTCTGGAGGTTGATTCGGTCTCTAAGCAGTATAAATTCCCTGAAAGTCTCGGATGCACAGCCCTCCGTCCAGATATAACTCTTTACTCTCTATCTCGGAAGGTGGCTCTTATCGTAGAATTAACTGTTCCATGGGAATCAAATATCCCAAAAGACCACGAGTACAAATTAAATAAATACCATGATCTCGCAAATGCCGTAACCCGGAACGGCTTCACTGTTCACCTTCACGCGGTGGAAGTTGGCGCTCGTGGCCTGCCAGCTAAATCTCTATTTCACCTCTTTAAAGATCTTGGCCTTTCCAGAAAAATAATCAACTCTTTCTTAGAAAAATTATCTAAAACTGCGATTTGCGCATCTCAAATTCTATGGCTTCGAAGGGGGAGTGAATGGGTGGCAAGGTGAACGCTCACATGTGGAAAGACAGCTGTCCTAAACCTACCACAGCCGGTTCGTAAGTCCGGAATCCACTGCTCACCCCCCAGAAGTGTAAAAAATAGTATTATGATGGGCCCGACTCCGGTCGGTGAATTCCATGGCAGCTCCGTTTGTATTTATTATCACATGATTTTAATATTTTAATATAACGCAATTCAAATGTCGAATTTGATTTTAAAAACTCGCGCGTATCGCATAAAGGGGTTTCCTTGCCGGGCCCGCCAAAAGTTTGGCGGTCTACCAGCCAAAAGATAATTTGGGTCATTTTGAATCCGACTTGATTCCGAACGAGATCCCGGGGAGTCTGTGTGTGATTTAGGACTATTACCTGGTGAGTTTGCTCGATGTTAGAACTATTAAGTGACTTTTATTTGGATCGTTTGACGATGTATCGGAAATCAACGACTGGACGGAGGCGATAGTCGCTGTTCCTTTCATTGATACGTCTTCGTCCTTGGCGCGATCATATTGTAATGAAGCCTTTCTACGGCTGCAGGGATCTCCGCGGAGGATTGTAAACGGCCTGGATCTCCGCAGAGTACAGCGGCAGTTGTGATCTGCGCTGCGGATTGCCGTACTTACTACTGCCTTACCGTACGGCGATAGTCGTGATCGCCCGCCCTACTTCTCGCCCCCTTGAGACCGGCGGGATAATTGGAACCTGCATCGTGACAATTGGAACCTGCATCGTAATAACTGGATCCCGTATCGTATAAGTACGATAGTGCGGAGTATCGCACCGTCTGCGCGCCGGGCGGGAGGACAGACGTCAGCGACGACGACAGCCAGGTGTCAGCCGTGGGAACTTCAACTACCGGCGCGAAATACAAACCTTTACCCTACCTGAGCCATCATTCTATTGTTTTATGTTTTAACCATTTTAGTTGTAAGTTTTATCTTTATAATTGAAGCAAGAACGGAGAGCCGACCCTGAGTTTCTCCCCTCTCCGCTGACTAGCGTTTTATTTATTATTTTTTACATAGTTTTTAATTTGTGCTATTTTATTATATTTTACATTTGATTTTCCTTTAAAGGCTTTTTTTATATTCTTTTATTTTTGATTTTCAATATCTTTTATCTTTTTTAACTGCACGGACTTCTTCCGTGCAGAATGTAACGTTTCGGTAGAATAATAAAGAAATTCTGAAACTTTGTCGTCTTTTGTACGTTTTCTATAGTTTCTATGGATTCTCTATATATATCTAAAGTTTAAATGTTACAATATATATATATATATATATATATATATATATATATATATATATATATATATATATATATATATATATATATATATATATATATATATATATATATATATATATATATATATATATATATATATATATATATATATATATATATATATATATACTAAATAAATCTTTCAACATTTTTCTCAAAAAAATAGTTTTTAAATTTCACATTTAAAATATTATCATATGAAATTGGCGTTTTCCTTGGAACAGGCACTGCGTAGTTATGGATGACGCAAAATAACCGTGAAAAATAATTCTGAAATATTTTTTTAAATAAATTAATTCTTTTAAAGTATTACTTAAATCTTTGTTTATATTTATGAACAATAAATATTTTAATATCATTCAGTTGCAGGTCTACCCAAAGTTCGTCCGTTACATTTAAGATATATCGTCAGTGATGGGTACACAAACGAGGCGGATGTTTCGAACTCATTGACGAGAACCAAAGTTGAGCAAGGGGATGTCCTAAGGAGGCTTTATTACAAAGTGAAAATGTTCGGAAACAAGCGGAGAGGAGAAAGTGAAAAGCTGAAACTTGGCCCCGAATTCCCGCGAGTTCCCTGACGATTGAGTACCGCTGAGCGGTGCTTCTTAACGCCGGCTTTACACTTGCTCTATTTCTGTTAATTGAAGCGACGTAGTTGAGGAGTTCCAGTATTTCTGACGTCTATCTACAGTTGGGTACTGAGATAAATTTAAGCGGTGGCTGAGATGCGCGGACCGGCGTTCGGTCTCCCCACCACAGACATTAATGCTGTGATATCACTCACCCGGTGCTACTCGACAGTAATAGGTATAGGTATGTACGCTAACGAAAGAACGTTCTACGAACGCCGGTCCATGCACCTCAGACAGCGCTTACATTTACCTCAATCCTTAACAGTTGTGTCCCTTACATTTAGCACAGTCCCCGTCAGTGTGACAAGTTGTACGTGTCTCACTATCCTTTTCTTGTTTCGATATATACAAGTATATATGGGTGGTTCTATTTTTCAGTGCAAGATATTTTTTCTCACAAACATGCCACAAGTAAAATTCAAATTTCTACATTTTTATAACTGGGAATTTTTATAACTGAGAATTTCTACATTTTTATCCCTTGAAAATTTCAGACAGATTTTCAGCCGATGTTTTAACTAATTTATTTTTTTTTCGCCATAGTCAGTAGATAAGCTTGTTTGTGATCTTTCAGTATAAAAAGTGAAGAAAATTAAAAGCATAGCAGTCACAACCGTGGATTATTTTTAAAAGGTAAGATTACGTAATAATGTACAAATTTTCTGCATGATAAGCATAAAGAAGCTCTGAGTAGACCAACTAATTATGGTCATTTTTAGACTAGGTTATGCCTGCCAAGGTACACAAATGTCACAAATATAGGTGTCACTGCCATAGGTTCAGGTAAAGGAACCGTAAATATTTTCTTTTTGTTCAACTGTTTTTTAATTAAAAAAATAAGCTTATAAACTATTTATATTTCTTTGACATTATCTTACATAGGGCTACTTGCACCAAGCTCTGTTTAGATAGATAACCGTACAGAGTCTAACCACAGTTCAATACTCGAAACTGCTTGCATCATGCTTTGTTAAGCTAACTGCAGTTAAATTTCCTAACTGAGCCCTGGTGCCCGGTTAGCGCCACTAACCAGCAGTTAGCGAGCTGTCAAACGCTAGCTGTCAATTTTTGAGGTTAGATTTGATTGCGTCGCCTGCGCCGCGGTTTTTTCGCTTTTTTTGGTTATCGCGCTGGTAAAACATTTTCCTATATGTCTCATGTTGATCAAGAAAGTCGCGAAAGCGAGAAATAAACAAAAGCGTGTGGCAGTTTGACAGCTGATGAGCTGAGAACCTCCTGTCCGCCATTTTGAACTGTGCTGTGATTGGCTGAGGCGAGCAATCTCGATTTCAGTTGTGTCAATGTCAATGTTCGAACACTCAAAAATTATTTTTGCGGACTCCGAACGGCGTTAGTTAAGCGGAACGTCCGGATAGTTTGTGCAAGCCGTCATAATTTAACCGGCTGTTTTAATTGTTTATCGTGGTTTGCTAACCACGGTTAGCAGAAGTTAACGGGCCGGTTGGTGCTAGTCACCCATGGTGTTATAGTTGCTAAAGCTAGCAACCAAAAAGTGCGTCAACGTGCTGATACGACCCGAAAATTCTTGCACACCGTCAAAAAGCGAAAGATGGAATATCTGGGGCACGTGCTGCGGCATGACAGATATCAGCTGCTTCAACTGATATTGATGGGCAAAATTTGAGGGTAAACGACGCCGTGGAAGAAGTAAAAAGTCGTGGTTGTACAATGTCAGAGAGTGGACCGGGATCACCAGTACGGAACAACTTTTCCGGATGGCGCAAGACCGACAAAGGTATTCAGAGCTAACGGACAACCTCCAGTAATGGAGAGGCACTTCGACAAGAAGAAGAATCTTACATAAAAATTATAAATGTTGATACCGCCCATTGTGTTGATGGTATTGTATTTATTTTTTTTTAAATAAAGTCTCTTATGATTGATGGTTGACCCTGAGATGTCTCCCTTAAGATTTCTCACACCAATGGAGTTCAAGAATTTCAAATTATGTTTGGGATTACAATTTTTATTTATTTATTTATTAATTTACAATAACTTCATATAATATGTCATATAAACACCATTTACATAATATGGTTGAGTTGGGAGAGATTGAGCACATCCTATGGTGAAAATGTTTATCCGCATTCCTAACTAGGTCAGAGACCCGTATCTAGGGATGCTGATTTTTGTTTAATTGTATCGACGAGCTGACTCTTTTGATATTCTGAACTTAAGTTGTATTGCATGATACATAAGAATATATACATATATACATACGCATACATACACACATACATAAATATATATATATATATACATACCTACACATATATATACATAGCAAATAATACACGAGATTTGATATTAGTTAGTAATATATAATTTAATAAAACAACTTAAATTATTAGCGAGAGCAATTGAGACTCCGCATACATTGGACCCCTTTCAAGCAGGTACTTCTTTATAAGTATTTTGAATGAATTTAAGTTGTTTGCATTCTTATAACTCTCATTTAAATTATTATAAAATCTCGGCGCAAGGAAGTAAAAATGCCTTTGGGCAAATGAGGACTTTACAATCGGAATATTATAATTCGACCCAGTAGCTTGCCTTGTGTTTTTAGTTTGTTGGCTTCTTGTCTGCTGATCCTTGATTCTGTGAAACTCAATTAGTAATTGTTTTATGAATAGTTGCCTCACATCAAGTACTCCATATTCTGTAAAGAGTTTCGCTGAGGGGTATCTAGGGGGTTTTTTATTGATGACCTTTAGAATCAGCTTTTGCGCATTGATCAAAGGAAGGAGTACTTGTGTGGTACAGCCACCCCATGCAATTGTGCCATAGGACCACAGGCTTTGGCACAACGCCATATACACAGTTTTGAGAAGGGGCTTTGGTAGAATATTTCGAAGCTCTCTAAACACGTAGGCGAGTTTCCTTGTTCTTGTGGCTAGTAATATAATATAATTAAAGGTAATACGTATGTTGTATATTGTATTTGTGATATAATTGGTTTCAGCGATTTTTTTACAGTTCATAGGCAGCCCAAAGCTCTTCTGATGTTATTTTATTAGTTAGATTTAATACGATCTTGCTTAGCCATTTTCTTCGGAATATGCTCAGATATTCAAGAATGCCGGAATTATTCCGGACAGAGGTATTCATAAATAATCGATGTAATTTATAGATTGCTAGACATAGATTTTTTATCCTTATAATTATATATATATATAAATTTCGTTAGTGTCAGTGTGCCTCGGGCTTAAGCTTTCGGCTCCAGATACAATTTCACCCAACTCTGTCATCGGAAGAGTGATTACTCAGAATATTGCCTGCGATATTAAGAATGAGTATTTTTGCATGTAGTGTCGGTAGAGTAAGATGCGAAACGGAGGATGAAGGGGAGGTTTACTGGGGGTGGAAGGGAGGAGATCCTAAGGCGAGCGACCTGACATGAAAATGATGAATCGCTGCACGAATCCACTTTAATTTCAAAGAACTCTTCTGAGACTTTTCATAATAAGCTGCTTAAACTCGTTTATCTGTTGTTCTGCTAGCATAATATGCATTCAGATAGTGAGTGCGACTGTGTTGAGAGTATGTTAAGAATAAGAATATTGTTACCTGCATACGAGTTGTTATAATAATAATAATATTATAATATTAAACTCTATGCATATTTACACATAATCATTAAATTAAAAAAAGAAGAGCTTTATGCAGCATAGCAATATAAATAAGATAAAAACGAAATTATACGTGAAGTTTGTAACACCTGACGTTTCGGCGATGTTGCAACCGCCGTTGTCTAGGTAGACCTACTGCCCTAGGCAACGGCGGCTGCAACATAACCGAAACGTCGGGTGTTATATAACCTTTACGCGGTAAATTCGTTTTTAACCTACATATTTATAATGTCGAACAACCGCGATAGTCTTCGATTACACACATAGCAATATTTTACAAAAGAGTCAAAATTAAATTTCAGTTTCTTCAATCAGCTGGTTTCTGCTGGTGTGGTCTATATTGATTTTTTTACCACTTTCATTAACTATTATATTATTATGACTATTTTATTTTTTCTGAAATATTAACCCTTTGTAGCCCAAGATCTTCAAACAAAAAATAATGTTGATAATGAGATAGGTTTAGGCAAATAAAAAAACACGTATTTCTCAGAAATTCAAAAATATATAATCATTTATTTGACATTTAAGGGAATGTGACATTACTGTAACATTGAGTTGAACGTATAAAAAATATTTATGTTGTATGAAAAAATTTGAAACAAATATTTTGTTTATTATAGCATAATGCTACACTGCATTTTTCGCAAATTGTGTGTGAAACGCCAGTGCACTTGGGAATCTTGCAACGTATCCTTTTTTTAACCCAAATCGGCCAATGACCGACCTGGTCCTGCCTTACTGCCAATGGAGGAACATGTTGCGCAGGGCCCTTATGTTTTTTGGCTTGAATTTCGTCTTCTAAAGACCTTCGACTTTTGATGTTAGGCTTCAGGCCAATCTCGCATAAGGTCTCGCCTATCTCAAGTCTAAATTCTGCTGAAGACATTTGTTTGCCGTAGAGATATTTTGCCTTCCTTACTCTTCGGTAAAATAACCAAGAATTTGCCAGTCAGTTCCAGTAAATGTTAGAACATCCTAACTTGCCATCTTTTGCTTCAAAATTTTGAATGGATAAAATTATATTCTTACCTACAGGTTTCCACGGAAACCACACAATTGTATACACTTTTTATATTTTTGTATCAGTCATTCAACACCTGCCTTAGTTCTTCTTTATCACTTTCATCAACGCGCAACATTTAAACTCACTTAAGTCGCTTAGTTACGCTATCTATGATTTTTACTCGATACTAAGTGGTAGGGTACAGTAGTGCTAGACGGATTCAAATGAACTAAATGAATTTAGTGCCTTATAAGGGGGATTAGTAGTTTGTTACAGAAATGTCACACGAAGCTATAAAGGGTTACATTTCATTTTATATTTGTAGGAACATATTATTTTCTATTTCATGATATTTTCTATTCTTTGAATCTACGACAAAATATTTTTAACTATGTTAGCTTTGTAGCTTTAACCCGTTGAGTATGATACGACCAAATCTGGTTGTGAAACAATTATCCGTTGAGTATGATACGACCAGATCTGGTCGCGCGTTTTTTTCACTTCTTTGACGTTCTCATATTTATTCATAATTATCTAATTGTTTTACAAAATGATATTTCAATGCAATCATTGTGCAGTTGTTCTTTTTATGATTGGTGTAGTAGTTTCGTAGTTATAGTACTTTAAGTCGATGTCGCCGAAAATCCTGCAAAAGACACAGGTGCATCCATGAAAATACCCATTTACTCCAAGGGTTAAGTGTCTAATGCAATTATTACATTTTGTGGTCTCTTACATTATATCGATTTAGTAATCACTGGTTGTAGCATGCTTGTGTGACCCGCCATTACATTTCAGACTTTAAGTGTATGCTTTAGTACTATCTCAATTATTTTATGACGCCTAAAGCGCTCCGCCTTTCTAGGCCAGAGCTCTAAAACCTCAAATGGATAGCAGTGGGGTAAAATGTATGGGGATACATTCAATTTCACCTGAGCTTACGGTTGTGAATACCTGCAGAAGCAATCTGTTCTGGGCGCCCGCAGACCACTGGGGCTAAATGTTTACCGCTTTCAGAGTGCTGAATTACACAAGCCACCCTAGATATATCTTTATATATCTTCCACTATGTTCATCAGAACATTAAGAGGAATAGCTGTACGATTTTTTAATTTTTAAAACATATTTTTGGGCCTATTTGTGTAATTGTATTTGGTTAATGGATTTATTAGTTAGGTACGTTTTATAGTTAGTGAAATTCATAATAATATAGTAAATAAAAAACTAATAATCTTTGTTTGAATATAGGTGGGTAATAAACGACTAACCCTCCAAAAAAAATATGAATTGGAGGATAACAGAGATTATGAAATTAACTATATACGATGTAAAATAAATAATACAGCAGCACTTAGCAAATGTAAATACATTAAGACTAAACTTTAGTATATGATTCACGACAGTAAAAAATATGTTTATAAGCGTTTTGTAACATTAATATAATGAACATAAACATAATAATGAAATGATAATTTAGTCGAATTCCATTAAGTATACCATAACATGTTAAAATTATGCAGAGCAAACAAGAGGCTTGCTAATGAATATTCAGCATTACTTAGTTTAAGTGATCTGAATTAAAACCATAGTAAATAAGCTAAATTTGGCTTCAATATTAACAAATTGATGACAAAAGCCTAGGCACATATATTAAGTAATTGAATATTTATTATAATGACTTATTAGGGAATGACACAGTACCCTTCACGAAAGTATTCGAAGAAAACGCTTCGATTATGTTCAATTCATTTAATATGTACGACTCTCATTTAAAAAATATCCTAAATGTAACTTTTATAGTTTTAGGTTTAAGCAAGTATCAATTAATCGGTAAAAAAATCAAACCGCTAGCTCCTTATTTCCGCTTCTATTACTTAATCCTTATTGCTCTTTCCGTTTATGTCGGTTTATGGGGCTTAGAATATCATTTTCTTGACATGCCACGAATAAATATGCCTCACGTTCAACGAGTCGTTGTTGTGCTACATTTAATATTAATATTTCTGTACGTTGATTTTCAAATGTTAATGACCGTCATCGGAATAAATGATCAGTACAAAGTCATACAAGTTGTATATGAAGAGATAGATGTCAAATTATCACTAACTACTCGCAAATATATTAAATGGAAATTAATAGTGCAATTTCTGGTGGTTTGTTGTTTAATTCTTTTGAATTTCATCATTTTCCCCCCACACCTCGAAATTTGGTATATACATGTACTAGGCTGTATTTACACACTTTCTCAACTTCAGTTTCAATCCGATATGACCGATATATGCCTCAGAATTAGAGATATAAACGTTGGTTTACATGAAGTTTTCAATAATATAAATAATCAAGACAAACCTGCTGTTGTCTTTGATTATATCAGCGAGAGGGTGAAAAATAATAATAATTTGAATATATTGAAAATAAAAATGTTCAATGGAAATTATATTGAACTCCTAAGAAGTCATATGCAAATGTTAAAGGTTGCTAGAATATTGAAAGATATGTATACATTACAAAGTTGCATTCATGTGTTTTACAATTTTATATGTGCTTTATTGTTCACAACACTTTTCATGGACATCAACGCCAATGCAGTAAACAAAATATTATTTCATCAGTTAATGCAAGGTAATGCACCGTTTAAATATTTATTTTATACAAATTTCAGAACCGACTGCTTATAATGATCTGTTGGGATTTGTTTCATATGTCGATTTTGATTTCATTCTGTGGCTCAATTCAGCACTTTAATTCGAGTTACAACAAAATTATTACATTGCTATGTAAAGCGATTTGCTGCAATGATTTGGGTAAGTGCAATTATTTCTTTACATTTATATAAACTACTGAATAATGGTCTTTTTTTTAGAAGCAGAGATGAAGCAATATTGCATGCGTTTTTGCGTTCATGCCGTTCGAAACTCGCCCGAGTGTATGTATATGTTGTTTTCAATGAATTATAATTTTTTAATGACTTTATTTGGCGCAATAACTTCTTATGTGATTGTTATTTTTCAAATGTCCTCCCCTTAAAAAAATTATTTTAAATATATTAATAAACAGATAATATCTGTGTTTAACTAAAATTTTAAAATATTGATATTGTTTAACTAAAATTTTCTAGAAAATTTACCATAATATATTCAGTATCTGTTACTTCGAGAGGGAGTAGGTATTTTGATCCTCTTGATAGTATCCCCCTCTCGAGTGTTGATATGTTGACGAGGATGAGGGTAACTACGTACCAATATGCTATATATGTACATCCATTCCCACGTCAATTTGTATATAAATTCGAACTGACAGATCGAGAAATGCTGACAAATGCAGGTCATTGGTAGAATAATTTATTAGATACCGTAAATTGGAGTTATAGGGAGAATTCGCTTCCTCGACATGTCCGGAGGGTAGAGAAAGAATATGACAATGTGAGTTTATCTGAAAAAAAGATGATTTTTTTGGAATTATGGAATTATTTATGTATCGAGCTTTTTCATTTAGATTTAATTGCTGGTTGATAAGGAGCGCAGTATTCTTGTATCGTCATTTTAAAAAGCATATTATTTAGATTTTTTAAATTTTTCAAACTCTCATCATATATTTAAGAAATGGCATTCGCCGATTTAATGAATGTGATTTATTTATTGTTTTTCGCTTTAATCCGTCTCTATTGGAGAGATTTTAATTTGAAAAAAAGGATATGTTTGTTTTTTGTGATGGAAGGATGAATGAATTTATGAGTGGGATGGATGAAGGGTGATCTAACAATGGTGTAAAAGAAAGCGACTCCTATTAAACCTACGTAGCACAGGCCAAAGATGTGTACATCCATACATACATTTAATCCGGAAAGTCTTTTGCTGCTATTAAAGAGATTTTATTATTTTTATTTCTACATCAAACACCAGTTGGGTGCCGCGTGACATACATAGCTTAGAATATTTATTGACAATGATACTTTATTGGTTTGGTATATTAAAGCATGCTGAATTGTAATTAATAGCTACTAAAAAAATATTATTTAAATATTGGGTCCTTACCTATGTAGTTGCTGTACTATAAACGAAATTTAAGGCTAAAAACTTTTTATGAAAAATATATATTTATTTATCTATGCAGATTTGTCATTTTATTGGGAGTTGCTTAATTCCTCTGCTGTAAAACTCTCGCGGGCAGGGACCAATTTATTCTTTTAAGGCCTTTTTAACCGCCTCTTCAAAGTTGATTCTTTTCCCTTTTAAAAAGTTATCTAAATTCTGAAAATCAATAGACTCTATTAGAGCAAGGTGTGGTAAGTACGGTGGGTGACCAAGAGTCTTCATCTGCAACTCCTGCAACTTTGCGACTGTTTGCAGTGAAATCTGTGGTTATACGTTGTCACGCAGAAGCAGTGGCGATGAGCGATTGACCAGGCTCGGTTATTCATCACGAGCTTCTCCATCATTGTTTGCGTTTCTTAACAGTACACATTTACGGTAACTGTATAGCCAGACTGCAAGAAGCTGAATTAGAAAACACCGCCACAGGATCTCATATTTGAAAATAATGATGCAAATTTTCAACTTTACCATGGTTGCACAAACGAAAATATGTGAGCAAAAGCAAACATCAAAAAGACAAATAAACAGCTGATTCTTTAAAAATAATAGCATGGCCTTGAATTAAAATTTATTTGAATTTGAAATTTTAACTCAAACCCAAGTTATCATAGTTCAAAGTGGCCTTTGTGAAAAAATAGCAATTACATAGGTAATGACCCAATATTAATTATTAAATTTTCTTATGAATGAGTAAAACCTCGTTTAACCATAATGCAATTACCTCATAAATATGTTTATCGGTTGTGTGACCAAAATTATAGGCAATTTAAACAAATCAGGATGCCACTTTATTGAACGTCTAGCGTAGCTTCTGTTTTCCTTTGTTTGCCAACTTGGGTTGTCGACTACAGCGGGCGAGCCCGTCACCTCAGGAAGTTTATTATCTCCCTGGAGTGAGCGTAGAAGACTTGAGGACAAAACAGTCGTCGTAAGGTCCGCAACCACCCCCGCTCTATAGGTAACAGTACGGCTTCCAGACTCCCCCGACTGTTAGTCAGAGTGCACAGTCGATTGCCTTGCGCCGCACGGTGCGTTGACCGTCCAGGAGCGCCAGAAGGCTGATTCGTTTGTTTGCCAGTCCATGTTTGAAAATTATGTTTTTATTTCAAGAAAACATAATTGTTGCCTTTGATCTTTTCCTTCACAAGCAGGTGCGGAAAGGCGCCGTTTAGCGCGAAGACTCGACTAGGTTACTTGCAAGTTGTGTATTGTTCGTACACTTATCAGAGTATTATAACTGAGAAAAAGAAAAAAATAAATACATTATTTTAAAATAATAATTTAAAATTAAATACAAAACATTTATTTTAATGACTTCTAATACTTCATAATCATACTGAAAAAATTAAAATAATTAAAACCATTAAATATATTAATAAAATAATATTATTATTTATAAAATACAATAAAATTAAAATTGCAACTCAGTAAATAAATAGAGAAAAATAGCATAGAGGTAATAATGAAAAAAATAAAAAGCCAGTAATAAGAAGTAGTAATTAAAAGAAATATTAACTATTGTAGCTGCAGTTTTCCTTTCTTTGCCAGTTCCAATATTGACATTTATGTTTTCATTTCAAGAAAACATAAATGTTGCCTTTGATCTTATCCTTCAAAAGCAATTGCGGAAAGGCGCCGCTCAGCGGGAAGTATATTAATTAAATGATTTGGCGATGCGTTCAATTTGGCCGCGTTAAGAAATTACCGGCGCGGAGTCTCCTCGGGAGCCCCGGGCATCGTCGCGTCGGTGGAGCGTCAAGGGAGAGAAATCTTCTATGGGCTCGCCGCCGGGCCTGTGGTAGACTCGGCTTTGGCGCCCTCTATAAATAAAAGGTAAATCCACCGTAAACCGACGACCTGTACTCGCCGCTGACTCCGCCCATGTCTCGAGTGGGAGGGAGACGCAGGATCGAACTGTCAAAATCGACCTAAAACGAAAATTAAATCATGTGTGTCAGGATGATGCAACGGGGTTGAATAGTAGTGGACGATCCTCATTATCGGCCACATTGAAATGGCGAGGAAAAATTGTACAACAGATCAAATTTTATATGACTTGCTTCATATATTTTAAAACAGGGTTTTGAAGAAAAAGAAAAGGGTTTTGTGTTACTTTCCCAGCCCACCAACTGACGAGCAGGGAAATATTGTGAACGCTCAATATTTTTTTTTCGAAAGGAAGTCAGAAATATCCATTTTGAGCCCCAAGAGACGATTAGGACCATTTCCATATCTGTATGTGTATCTGTCTTTCTCTCGTCTGTCTGGGCCTGTGTGAATTCCTCCCCAATATCGCACACATAGTTAGTCCTATTGAGCTATAATTTGACATGCCGATTTCATGACAAGAATTGGAAGGTTGCGGTTGAAATCGGTCCACCAGAGGGCGCGCTAGTCATACTTTTATCTCGAAATATTGGACTTAGAGACTTGAAATTCAATAAACAGAAGCGTTGTTGGGCCGAAATCACATTGCAAAATTTTGGTTGGAATATCTCATATACAAGCTACACTAATAATATTTCAATTCCGCCATACATTCGAATTATTGTTGCGCAATGTCGCCGTTCGTCGGTGATATGATTTTTGGTACGTCCACAGGCTCAGGGCCCGGGAGCCGGTCCTACCCCGACTGGTGCAGGGGACGAAGGGCCTCCGCCACCCATCACCGCGCACTTCGCCCACACGCAATTTTAACGTTATCTATTAGCTCTTGGCTCTAATCTGACCTTAACCGAGAAACAAACCGCGTCGTCTGAGGCGTCGCAACGGAACCCAACCGGGTTTGTCCGCCTGTCCATGTGACCTCTCTCGGTCACATGGATTTTACTTATGAAATTATTATTCAGATGAAATCTAACCTTGACTACTTGCCGGGAAATATTGGGGTGACACAACAGTTTTTTTACTCTACGGTGATGACCTTATTTAATGTACAATTCGATTGCTTCTGCTGATGTATCGTATCCAACTCGAGCTAGTTAATTTACACAAGTATTGTGTAAAAAATAAACATAACTTGAACATGAATGAATGCAAAACCATGACCTTTTACAAATCTCCACGGCCTTTACAAAACCCATATAACATCAACGGGCACAATCTTGAAAGAATATCAAAATTTACCGACTTTGAAAAAATATTTTAATAGTAAGCTTAAACTTCAACCTCTATATTAAGCAGATGACTCCCAAATGTTACCAGTTGCTGGAAGTCATACGAGAGTAACGAGAACGTTCATACAGCGTTGTCATGATCCTGTTTACATCGCTTGTCCGGAGAAGATTTTCGGATGGTATCGTGGTATGGAATCCAGGTTATCAACATGATACTTTGGATGTTAAAATAATTAAGAAAATGATTCTGAAGTGGATGCGACTAAATTATTTAAGGAATCAGAATTCGCGGATATAACACACAAACTGATTTTTTTAAAATGCCTATCGCTAAAGATAAGACTTATACTAATAGATCTTCTCCTCATTAATTCACTCTTTACCCACAAGCTTCACTGCCCAGATCTGCTGAGCTGTTCCCGGCTGAACCTTCCGTCGATCTACCAACCGCTTCGTCTCTATGTGTTCTGCCTGCTGCATTGTTCTACCAACAACGCACTCTTCTCGCCGGTGTCCCGTATAATACGCCCATTATATCAATTTGTAAATTGGTATGATTATGCTTATGATTATGATATTGTTTTAAGTAAATCACAATTCAAATAACTGGCCTGTAAAAATAACATTTGTTACCATTTGAGTCAAAATGATATAAAAATATATTCAACTTGTTAGAAGTAGGTATGAACGTATATTTTACATTAACATATATTATGTATATTGTAGGTAGTTCACATATTATTTTTAATTTAGTGTTAAATTTGGGTAACTAGTATTTTATGAAGACTTATTAGTAATTTAGGGAAAAGTTTTTTTTTTAAATCCAATATTTGCATGAAATCATTAAATCTCTTACGAAAGATGTATTGTAAACTGATGTATTTATAAATAAAGCAAAAAAAAATAGCGTAGCGGTTCGATTGCATTGCTTATTATCATATCATCACTTGATATAACAATATTATTTATTTAAAATAATTAACGTATTAAAGTACATAGAAACAGGTAAATTTTTTTAAAAATAGAAATACATTCATACATTCATATATACATATCAAATACACCTTTGATTCTAAGAAATTATAAATACTATTGATATTTAAAAATTACAAATATACGTAGATATAGATCTAGAGGCAAATGTTGTAAGTGTTATACCTACCCACCACTGTCACTATATGCGACGCCACCTCTTCAGCCGATTTCATTCGCTGAATAGGCTGAAAAATATTTTACCGGAAGAGAGCAAGATTGCCATTTGTCAGGCTGCTCTCCTCCCCCTTCTGGATTATGGAGATGTCGCATTTCTCGACCCATCAGAGAAGTTATCCACCAAATTTGAGGATCTCCAAAATGTCTGCATTCGTTATATCCGTGGCCTCAGAAAATTTTACCACGGAGTACAGAGAGAAGCTTCACTGGCTGTCGACCGGGGAGTAAAGAGACATGAGTGTTCTTTGTATGCTTTTCAAGATCTTGGATGGCGTCACTCCCAAATATTTTAACCCATTGAGTATGATAAGACCAAATCTGGTTCTGAAACAATTATCCGGTGAGTATGATACGACCAGATCTGGTTCCGCGTTTTTTTCACTTCTTTGACTTTCTCATATTTATTCATAATTATCTAATTGTTTTACAAAATGATATTTCAATATTCTATATTCAAAATTTCAATGCAATCATTGTGCAGTTGTTCTTTTTATGATTGGTGTAGTAGTTTCGTAGTTATAGTACTTTAAGGTCGATGTCGCCGAAAATCCTGCAAAAGAGACAGATGCATCCATGAAAATACCCATTTACTCCAAGGGTTAATGGCAGATTTATGGCTCATGGACGCCCACTGAAATCAAAAGATAACCTGCTACTCTCTATCCCTAGTAACGGCACTGACTTCTTCTCATTCTCTTTCATCATGCATGGAGCCCGTCTTTGGAATGCTTTGCCGAAAAATGTCAGAAACGCGCCAAGCGTAACAAGTTTTAATAACAGACTAAGAGATCATCAACAGACATCTTATATTATTTTGGTGTGGCACATTCTGTGCCCACAATGAGTTAAATATATATTTCTTACTATTCTCTTTTTTTTATATTTGTCTCCTTATATAGGTTAAGTTATGTAGCATCTACTCGGAAATAATGTTGTTACAATAGTATAGGTTAGCTTTAAATATTGTCTGCAGGCAGGCAATAAGCTCGCCTTTTCGTATAAATACTGCGTTTTATTATTATTATATTCAGCTGTGTTGGAATTTTTCAAAAACAGGCCACTACAGACCATAAATCAACATATATCATTTTACTTCTTGTCATTATGTAGATGAAGGAAACATTAATTGAATTATTATATTGTTCAGTTCAGCCCTGGTATTTCCATTCTCACGTCCTCTGCCAACCGCCTGAAAGCCCGCAAACGAAACCGTATATCCAACACTTCGTGGCGTTTGAAATACTCGCTTGGTGTGTGGACGATTCTAACAAATTGCCTAATATCCCACGTTCGGTGTACTGCTATTCCATTCCTAGCACCGCTCACTAGTCACACCAGCTGCGGAGAGCTCTTAATAAAATTGACTAACACGCCCTAAGTTATTGAGTATTTTACGAGTCTTTAGTGATGAACTTCAGCAATAATCGCAATTAGAAATTGGAGAATTCCCATTCATTAACTATAAATATCAGTAGAAACTTTACCGATATGTGCATCGAGATTCTGTTGTATTATTATTCATTTCGTTTTTAATAAAATAATATAAACAATAAATGATAATCTAACACATACAATAATTACTACCAATATTTTAACATTATTTCTTATAAGATCATAATATTCTATGTGTACTCTGAATGCTAAAGTAATTATTGCCTATATATCGTTTAACTGAAGTTTTATAAAAAAGTCGGTTGGGTTACCCCAAGACTTTCCCGACAAGTAACCAAAGACTGATTTCATCTGAATATTCATTTCATAAAAAAAGTCCATTCCCAGCTCGATCGAAGCCGCGGATACAACTAAATTCTCGGAGACGAAACTTGGGAAGAAGAAGATTGACTATCATTTTCGACTTTAGATCACCTAGTTTCATTTTAAAATTTGAATATTTTGACCTTTGGGAAGAAGAAAATATACCATTATCAATCGCGCTCACGGTTTGCCTGTAAACGAGTCAAATTTGCAATTAAGCCACTTTTGTTATACTTTTAATTTTGTGACGATATCGGCTACAACAAGAACTATTTTGTATATTAACCTTAAAATATGACTTGTTTAGAATTGTGTCACTTTTGTTGATTCGCATTTTTTTCTTATATTTTCTATTGAGACGCATTTAAGTAGCATTTTTTTAATAAATTATATTTAATTCTAAAGCGACTTATAATATAATAAATATGGTACTTTTCGGTAAGTTTTTTTTTCTCTTTTTCGCAATGATTGAGAGAAAGCAATACATATAGCCTACTATTAATAGAAAGTTTTTCACCTCTAAATGAAACATTAAAACAGAGATTTTAAATTATTATCAAACTTAAAACGATTGTTCTGGAAATAATATGTTTTTTATGTTGTTTAACCTTTGTAGCGGGGGTGCAATATGTGCACATGAGACGCTAGGATATCGCCGCTCTCTGTCTTTTTTATAAAGGTTTACTCACAGATACCTCTTCAAATTATAACTATATATATACAGAGTTTTTATTTGTGGACAGTTGTGGACATTAATACACTCGATACAGAGAAATTTTATTACGTATTTATTAGGCAGATTTATCAACGAATTTTCTTTCAATTTGATTTTCTCTGAAAAACACAATAGTATGTTGTCAGACTGTAAATGGTCGTAGTGTGTTTTAAGGGATTTATCGATGTTAAGGAGTTGATCGATCGACGCCGATGTTGATCGTCGATTGAACGTTCGAATCTTTCACGTCTGTATCAAAATTAATTCAAAAGATTTTAAAACTTTACTGCATAACCGTCTCCCTACAAATCTTTAAAAACAGTGCGATAAAATCTGTTTACAAGCTCACCTCGCATGTACGATAGAATAAGAAACTAAGATACATCGTGCGAGCTTAGCCGAAAAGATGGATAGAGTTACGCTACCTCTTGGGAGCGCTTTGAAATCGTTTTAGTCGTTTTAAAATCGTTTTAATTGCGCTATTAAAGTGTTTTTAGTAAATAAATAAATATATAAATATGACCCACTGCCACGAAAGCCTCGCCAGACTATAACCTACTTATTTTCACATTCGGTCAAGCGCTTGGGTGTGTATTGACTAGGGTTGTCCGGCACGGCAGGACGCGCGGCGGCACCTTCTGCCAATGACGGTTCTGACTAATCTATGACGCGGTCGCCTCCGCTCCGATGCCGTGCGGCGAGCATCGAACGGCAAGTGCCTGCCTCCTCAACAAAGTTTCCCTCCCTCCGTCGAGTGTTGCGGACGAGGCGCTTCTTATGGCGACAGACCTCCTACGTCGACGACCGCAACCGAATGAGATATAAGCGGTCCTATTGTTTGACTCTGGCATGCCGCCTCTTACAATAGATTCCTATATTAATACTATTGATTATATAGCGTATTAGGTAGCTTGAGGACGTACTACGATTAAGAAACTAGTATTTTACTACGAAACGCAAAGTATATATGGCACACATAGGTATTATTATAATAAGGATTATTATCTTCAATATGGTCACTTTCTTGGTATAATAATATGGCGGCACACTGTAGATGATGCTCTAAACACGCTTTAAACGAAATAAAATATAACAGCAATTTTTTTTTAATCAGAGCTCTTATTATTTTTATATTATTTACACAAATATGTCAATTTTTTTTTCAAAATTTAAATTGGTATACAGGTTTGGACACGTAATAATTATGCACTTTAAGTTCAGATAGACTAATAGGTGGCATTCTTTGTCTTGATTATTATTTTTGCGATGTAAACAGCTTATATAAAAAAGCGGTAGATAGCACTAATAATTTATCGTTATTATTGTTATCATTGGTCAAATGATTGTGTTGTTAAAATCTATCAGCCTTATATAAAAAACCATTCATTATCAATGTTATTATAAGTAGACGCCAAATAAATCGCTATTAGTTTCGCCGCACAATGCTATCAGCGCCACCTGTATATCGCTGGCGTAGAAAAGCTGCCATTACGTACAATGCAATTGATCAATCATTTACCCTACTTATATCAGCAATGGTATTATTTATTATCAGGTAATTTGGATGGTGATTATGTGTTATTGCTAAGATTTTAGTAAGTAAATGAATAATTACGTATATAAATATGACCCATTACCACGATTGCCTTACCAAACTATGACCTATTTATTTTCGCTGTCGGTCAAGCACTTAGTGTGTATTGTCTAGGGTTGTCCGACGCGGCAGGACACGCGGCGGCGCCTTCTGCCGATGACGGCTCTGACTAATCTATGACTCGGTCTCCTCTGCGCCGGTGCCGTGCGGCGAGCATCGAACGGCAAGTGCCTGAGTCCTCAACAAAGTTTCCCTCCCTCTGTCGAGTGTTGTGGACGAGGCGCTTCTTATGGCGACAGACCTCCGACGTCGACGACCGCAACCGGATGAGATATAAGCGGTCCTATTGTTTATCTCTGGCAAGCCGCCTCTAACAATAGATTGCTATATTAATACTATTGATTATATAGCGTATTAGATTGCTTTAGGACGTACTAAGATTAAGAAACCAACATTTTACTATGCAACCAAGCGCATGACCGAGAGCGAAAATAAGTAGGTCATAGTCTGGCGAGGCAATCGTGGCAGTGGGCGATTTTTATATATTTATTTATTTACTAAAATATTAGCAACAACACATAATCACCATCCAAATTAGTTGAAAATAGATAATATTATCATTGCTTATATACATAGGTATGGTAAAAGATTGATCAAATCCATAGTATTTTTTGGTAGCCCTTCTACTTTAGCGACATGAAGGTGGCGCTGATAGCATTGTGCGGCGAAACGAATAGTAATTTATTTGGTCCCTATAATAACATTGATATTAAATGGTTTTTTTATATGGAACTGATAGATATTAACAACGCAAGCATTTAACCAATAATAACATTAGATGCTTAGTGCCATCTATATTTTTTTTATATAAGCTGATAACATAAAATAAAATATACTAAGATATAGCATGCCATCTATTAGTTTATATGGAAAATAAAGTGAATAATAGTCACGTATTTAAACCCGTATACCATTTTGAAAAATAACGTACATATATGTGTAAATTATATTAATTAAAATAATAAGAGCTTCGATTTAAACATCCGTTTGTTGTTTTATTATTATTTTATTCCGTATAGGCGTGTTTAGAACACCATCTACAGTTTACCATCATACTGTTATACCACGAAACTGAGCATATTAAAGATAATAATCTTCAATTGTACGTCCAGCACATAATAACTAGTTTTCAAATCGCTGTACGTCTTTGAGTATTCTAATACGCTATATAATCAATGGTATTAATATAGGTATCTATTGTTAGAGGCGGCTTGCCAGAGTCAAACAATAGGACCGCTTATATCTCATCCGGTTGCGATCACCTGACACCCACTGGGTCCTAAATCTACTTGACGCTACTTAATTCTCGATGACGTTGGCGCATTAAAGCAATCATACCAGTACAATATACTCTATACAGTTTGTTGTGATCTTGGTGTCAGCAGTATAAAAATTATAAAACTCTTTTGCTCTTAATTTCTCTTAGAGGAGTGAATCCAATTTCCCTAGTCACTTAGCCAAGCGTCGCTCGGCGGGTCGCCTCGTTTGCAGCCAAATATCATTACGTCTGCAAGTGCCCTAACAGTTCTTCAGTGCATATTATATCACAGAGAAGCGCTTGGGGGGAAAACGTCGCGTCGCGTCGCCGCACAGACACTAACCGGTAATGCCAGGTTAGGTGAAATTTCGACATTTAGGCTACCTCTGACCTCATTTCGGCGACCCAAAATCAAGGGACCCTAAGATGTCTAAACTCCATACATAAAACAAAAAATAAAATTCACCTATTAAGTAGAAAAGCACAAATCTTAGTTTTTTGATAAGAAGTGACAATAATCTCGGACATAACGACTTTTGGAAGCCCATAAATAAGGACAGATATTTGAATGCCAGCTCACACCATCTTCATTACCATCTACGCTCAGTGAGGCGGTGTCGACTACAACGGTCACCCCAGGCTGGTATAACGATATAAGATCGTTCTTTCAGTCGTGGGATGAGCGTAAAAGACTTAGAGACAATACAAATCTACTGTCTAGCTAGGCCAACAGGCCCGTCAGAGACCAAGGCCTTACTGCGAGGCACCGGGAACGATAGCTATCGGCAACCTCGTCCCTGACTACCAGTTTGGAAGAATATCTCCGTCTGGAATTAACCATCAGGATACTCCCTTCCGCCCGACTAGTTACAGGTTCGAGGTCACTTGCGCGGTCCTTTCCCTTACGTAGCGGTGATATGGTATCTACCGAATCTATCGCGGACCACGACATCGTTTTCCGGATCTTCACCTGGAATCGGGTAGCCGAATGGTCGTTTTAAGAGCAGTTGCCGTAAGGTTAACAACTACCCCCGCTCTATATGGAACAATATTGTTTACAGACTCCTCCGGCTGTCAGTCGGAATGCACGATCGAAATAAATAAATAATAAAATGCACTTAACCTTCGCTTATTAGTAATTTATATAGTTTTGACATAAAATATAAATTAAAATTGTAATGTTGTTAAAAAAAATAATATTCACAGAAAATGTAATAGTAATACTGAAGATTCCAAAAAGATAAATAAAATAGTCACAGAGAAAATTAAAATAATTGTCATAAAGTGTAGCATTTAGGCTACCACTTCGGGCACAATCGGCAATTTCGTTCGCAAATACCTGGCAGCACTGGTAACTGCAAGTGTGTAGTAGGTGATTCCCGCCTCACCCCGAGTGACACACGTACCAAATCGCGAGGCATTTCATCGGCAGCGCGCCTCCGCGTCATTCCACTCACGTACTTGAGCGACCGTCTGCTTGAAACGTCGACGCGGCGAATTCTCGACTTTTTCTCAGGCCAACTGCGAGCTTGAC
Source organism: Micropterix aruncella (assembly GCA_944548615.1). Taxonomy (NCBI): domain Eukaryota; kingdom Metazoa; phylum Arthropoda; class Insecta; order Lepidoptera; family Micropterigidae; genus Micropterix; species Micropterix aruncella. Next base: position 12,870,092 of record OX155959.1, on the reverse strand, counting down.
GGGCTGCTAAACGACGTATTTCGCCGTGCCAGTCTTATTCAGCTCCTGGTAGCGCTACCACTGAAGCTGCAGCTTCACACTATATCATACAATAGTGCAGCTTTGTTGATAGTCTTTGAGAACATGTCTACATACAATCAATATTTCAACGCTATTAAAAAATCAAAATTACCGTAAGAGTGTTATTCTTATTTACTTAGGATTTAAATTTTATTTACTATGAATGAAATTTTATTTTTTTGATGCACTTCATCATCTATTACTATACTTAATTTATTATTACACTTCTTCATTTTTTTTTAATTTTCTGACCACATATTTCAATAGTTACAATAGTACAGATAATGTATAAAAGCGCGGTAATTAACTACTTTTAGATACATAGGTTAAAGTACGATTAACTTACTAAGAATGCATGAATGATCGACACTGCTGTGAACGATTCTGCAAGAATTGTCTCCGGCTTTAAATTTAAATATATTTTGGTTTTCATATCTAATGTAGGTACCTACTTTGATTTTAAGGACACCTCATTTTTATTTTATCTACTGTCTTTTTTTGTTATTGTATTTTGACAATTTATTATTGATTCTTTTGATTATTGACTATGTTAAACCTATTTTTATTTCTAAATTTAATTCATAACAAAATTTATTTATGAGCTATTATTTACTGTTGTTTATGTTCCATTAAATTTTAATTATATTATTAGAATATTTTTTATACCTACCTAAATTAACTTTTGAATACCTAAGCTAACTGTTTTTTTTACTATCATTATAATATGCGTTCTTTATTTGTTATTGAATCAATATCTCTATATTGTTTTTTATATTTCTATATTATATTGAATCTTTATTGTTGGAAGAAATATCTCTATATTGAATCAATATTGTTTATAGAAAACGAAATTGTACGCCTAAATTGTGCGGCACTGAAGAATTGTAAAACTCCACATTACCATACCACAAACACAATAAAATAAATTGAAATTGAAAATGTTTCTTTAAATTTCTTTGCTCTGGGAACATATAATATCACATGCAGAATAATCATTATTTAACTTAAATTTCCTATTAATTACGGCCTTTCAGTGGTATTTTATATATGCTTTCTTTGTAAAGGCACGATCGCATTATCTACATGAGTAATTCTTCAAATATGACAAATACAAATTACTTGAATTATTCAATCGAAATTTAGGCAGCGGGGCAGGGCGTGGGAAGGAGAGTAGAGGGAAAGGGGAAGGGGTTGATCAGGGAGAACAAGTGATCGTACGTCGAAAAATGTGATGTCGAAAAAGTTCGTTTTTTATGGCAGCTCTTATAACCAACGTAGGCACAGAACCTCTATATCTACTCAGCTCTTTCCATTGTCGAATAAAACCATGGTGATACTGGTGATCCGTTTACACGTCAGCTACCATTTGCGAATTAACAAATAAAACCTGTCGGTGATGGGATGTTTGAAATCGGTCAACGCGTTCTCGAGTTATCGTTCGCACCGACAGACAGACAGAGGGACGGATATACAAATTTAATTTTGTCTCCGAAGTTATATAGGCTGTCTCGATAGGAGAAAATTTCGTTTAAAAATAAAACACGTATTTTTATTGCATTGTAAAGTAGACAATGCAATAAAAATAAAATTATGTTCCGATTAAGTATGGAATAAAATATCCGGAATAAAATACCCTCCGCGGCTCTGATGACAGACTATTGCTCTTTTCATGACATTTTCAATGACCTTTTGACAAAGATAGGGCTATATCTCACCGATTATGAGTTGGATCTCGGCCTTAAGCCTTTTTTTCTGGTATATTCGCCGATATACCCGATATTTCACAAATCTCTAGAGAAAGAAATCGCACAACGTTAAATCGCATGATCTTGGTGGCCAGTCCATCAGAGTTTCGTGAGATGATTTGGTCTGGAAACCGTTGCTGCAATAAATAGATTGTTTCATGCTCGGTGTGTTGTGGCAGGTGGCACTGTCCTGCTGAAACTACATATCGTCCAAATCCATCATGTCCAGTTGTTGCCACAAGAACTCCATTATCATGTTCCTATAATGAATGCCGTTCAGTCACTGCGATTCCGGCCTCATTTTCAAAAAAGTAAGACCCAATCAAGCCGCTTGACTAAAATCCGCTTCAGACGGTTGCTCGCTTTGGATGCATTGTTTATCGTGGATTGCGTGCGGATTTTCTGAGTCCGAAATTCTACAACTTTGCTTATTCACAAAGCCATTCAGAAGGAAATGCGCTTTATCGGTGAAGACGATTTTTTTTGAAAAATCGTTTTTCACTTTATTTCGCCCCATTACCCATTGCAAGAATTGACATCGCTTTGCATGGTCTACTTGCTTGACCTCCTTAGGAAGCTGAATCTTGTATGGGTGAAGGTTCGCTGCGCTTCCTGAAATTTGAAGCTGTTGGGAACGGTGCCGCATTGATGTTTTCGGGTTTTCGGCGACACTCGTTTACAGCAACAATGTTTTCAAGAGATCGACCGGTACGTCGACGCAAATGAGACTTACTGTCCATAATCGACCCTAAATTCATTTTCCTACATTTTTTTGACCACTCTTCGAATTGTTGACAAATTAGGTGCACTTTCTCGACCGAAAATTCTGCGAAGTTTGCGAGCGGTCTCAGCGTAAGTTTCCCCATTTTTGTAATGGGTTTTCAAACTGATAACGCGTTCTTATTTTATGTACCGCTTCTTTTATCGCTTATGTAGCGAATTTCCTTAATCGTAACAATCATAGGTAGCTGCTGTCAAATTTTAGAGTTGTCACTTACACGAGAAAAAAAAACACAAAATGAAATAAAAGCTTCGCTTTTTGATCAATCATTAAAATTTAAACAATTCCATATTAGATTGTAGAAAAGATAATTTGGACGTTTTGCTATAATGTATAAATTAAATTAAATAATAAATCGGTCACAATCTGGAAATTTCGAAAAACTCCCTCGGGGTGTTCGCCCTTAAAACTCATCTGCCCCTTTTGGCACTTTTCATTCTGAAACTTTATTTCATTATGTTTATCTGCGAGGCGGGCGACACTCGCCATAGTGCAAGCCTTCGCTCAAGTTATTGCCAAGAGAAAAGTTTTTTTACGCGGGCTAGAAGGACACTTTTATGAAACGCTTAGAGTCAAATGAGGGCGCAAAAAGCCTGCGCCTAAATTTATATAATTTAAGATTTCAAGAGATAGAATGCGAGACCGTGGTAATAATGTTCGAAATGTTAATATATATATATATATATATATATATATATATATATATATATATATATATATATATATATATATATATATATATATATATATATATATATATATATATATATATATATATATATATATATATATATATATATATATATATATATATATATATATATATATATATATATATATATATATATATATATATATATATATATATATATATATATATATATATATATATATATATATATATATATATATATATATATATATATATATATATATATATATATATATATATATATATATATATATATATATATATATATATATATATATATATATATATATATATATATATATATATATATATATATATATATATATATATATATATATATATATATATATATATATATATATATATATATATATATATATATATATATATATATATATATATATATATATATATATATATATATATATATATATATATATATATATATATATATATATATATATATATATATATATATATATATATATATATATATATATATATATATATATATATATATATATATATATATATATATATATTGTAATGTTTGGGGTTCTACATATTTAGATTCTATAAAATCGTACGTAGTACGATAGGCCCCAACATTGCCGGCGAAATGTCGTCGACATAATTCGCCGTACTTTAAACGTCCCTAGTCGGTGACGGCGATCGCTAGCGCAGACCGGAGAGAATCTCGTACTCACTTGTCCCGCATATCTCCTACGAGAAGTGGCTCCCTTCCTTTGGCGTGAGTAAATTTCTATTACTAAAGTAATTCATAGGACTCCGGCTTAGACCATCCTTTTCTTGTTTTCTAGAGGGTTTTTCTTGTTATCTAATTGGCTTGGATTATCGCCTCCACTATCAACTGTAACATCAATTGAGAATTCGCCGCCGCAAAGACTATCTACGCGCGACGGCGATTGAAGTCAACCACGTGTTCGCCCTTGACGGATGTACCACACTTATATAGTTCTGAGGACGAAAGTATCTGCCCGACATAGCAGCAAAGCAGCTAGAGTTTCGACCAGCAGGCTGATGCAGCACGTGTACGCCGCGGATTCAATCAAGGTACAAGCACTCCGATTTTATGTAAGGTCTAGGCAACTCTTTAGTTTTCCTCGAGTGTTCCGAATTCGATATAATAGAGGGGTGTAAAACGTAGCAGGGGCGTAAGGTTCGAAATACCCTGAAGCTAAGGACCCGGTAATAAACCGGATAGTGAAACTAATTTCGATTAATCATAGTAAAAATAATTAATTAAAAAATATCTCAAAATTAAAAATAACCCAAAAGGCTAAAATAATTAAAGGTTAATATCAAATTATCTGCCGCATGTCGCGCGGCGAAAAAGGTTCAAAGTACATCAGTGGTCGTGTCAATTATCAAGCGTGTCGATTAACTAGTGTATCTAAGTAAATAAATTGTGCTAATTAAAATGTCAATGTTAATAAACTAAAAATAGTAGTCACTGTAAAAACCTTAAAAATCAACATAGTATAATTTAATTTTTGTATCAGTCATTATCATCGCCATCCGCGAGATAAACGAGAGTGTTAATGCTGTAAAGTGATATTATAAAGTTTAAGAGAAGGAGTCTGGAAGGCGTTTGTGGGAAACATTATAAAATTAACCTTGAACCCGCATAGAGGGAAATAAATCTTTAGTTTCGAAATACAGTCTTTCTCATTTGAACGGGAAGAAGTGCGACTCCTCACAGGTACAGAACACGCCAAGTCGGCCACCAGCGCGTATTTTAATACCAGCTATTCACCACCCACCCCTTCCGCTGAGCGAACCGGATAGCTGAGCTGGTGGCCTAGGACTTAGGCAGCGGCACTGGAGGGTTTCCTCAGTGTCTGCACAGGGGAAAAGGACTGGGGACGTGCGAGAGGTAGGGAAACCTCTCGAGAGGACCTGGGTATGGCGCCCGCTCGTCCTCAGGACGGGACTCTATGACATTGCCTAAGATAGCAATATTACCCAGGCCCCCTCGAGACGCAGGAAGAAGAGCGCGCGTCCCGAGAACTTGTCGCCGGACTCCACTAGGGTCGCATCACCTCATCAAGGTGAGGAGCCCGGACCACTGCATAAATTGCCGCCTCAACGCGGGGCTAAGCTTTTCATGTTAAAAATATTTTTTTAAAACATACAAATTTTTCTTAAATATAGTGATTTTTGAAACATCTAAAATATAAGACCACTAATAGGTCGCGCCAATAAATTGGCGCCTCAACGATGGGCCAAAATTTTTTTAATATATAATTTTCATGGGACAATTTTTTTTTTAAAAAAAAAAATTTATTTTTGCTAAATTTATCCTATTGTCTATTAAACCTAATTCTTTCTAAAAAGTAAAAAAATTTCCGTCTCCAATATTATTTTTTCATAATATCAGAAGTACTGTTAAACAAAGTGTACCTCAAATATAAAATCTACCCAGTAAAATATAAAATCATACCCAGTAAAATACATTCCGGCGGTTCCATACGGAAACCAGTATTTCTTAGATGCAATACGTCTAAACATTATTTCCAAAACAGTATAGGTACCTCGCTGGATGGATCAAAATATTATAAAATAATCATATGTATTAAAAATTTTTATAGTGCTATTGCCAAAATAGGGATTTTTTTTTATATATAATACGGCCAAAGTACAAGTTGAAAATAAAATGTTATAACCCTATTATACAAAATAAATTAATGTAACAATATGTTCATATGCCTAACAATAATCGTGTTCTGTGTAACAAATAAAATGTCAATATAAGTGCGATTAAAATAAAACTCGCGGTGGAGAAAGTGGCCGAGCGCCCGAATAAACCGGTTCCGAGATAACGAAATCGATGACGGACAGGGCACGGCGCGATATTAGGCGCACACAGCGAAGTTCTACCGTCAAACGATTCATCGAATATTACCGTTTGGGTTAGCGACAACGAAATAATCAAATTGCAGGAATGCGAGCGTACAACGAGTAGGTACATACCGGCAACCGCGGAAAATAAAATACGGCGCTCCGGCCAAATAACACCGTCATGTATGCACGCGTAGGACATAGAATGATAAATAAAAAGTAGATATGCCGCACTTTGATGTAAAATAAATCAATAAATAATATTAGTAAGAGTAAAGGGGCAAATAATAAAGGAACAGTGTATAAGGATATTACTTAACAACAAATAATAAGTTGCTATAAAAATAAAATATTAGAATAAAGTCTTTTCGGAAATTAATCTTGTTAGATAAGGGGGACATAAACATTTTAAAATTAGTTGGGAAAATTAAGACTTAAGGGGCCTTACAACATTTAATTTTTTCAAGTTTTAATTTATTTAAGAATTGAGGGATTAGGAAATACTTAGAAAATTGGTATACTGAAACTAAGGATGAAGGTGTTATAGTAAATTTGTTTCTTGTACATTTATTTTTAACATTGTGTATTTGGGACTTAGACGTTTGGACTTATGTAATTTTTCACAGGTGTCTACATTTCGATTTTTTTTAAAAAAAAATTTTTTTGACTTTCACATACTCATTGCTTAATTTAACTGTGCCAAGGTAAAATATTTGTATTAGGGCCATAAAGGTGTTTCGCTTTTCTTCGGAATAAATGGATAGAGAAGAGAGGAGACGAAGACGATCAGTTAGCCGAAGACGGATGATAGAAGGAAACATGGCCGCTCACAGCTCAAGGGAGGATCTCACACCGAAAAACTTAGCAGAGGAATTAAAAGAAGCCGAAACTCAATATCATTTAGGAAAACCGGAAGAAAACTCGGATGCAGACTCAGAGACAAGTTACATGCAGCCAGATAGCGCCAAGAAAACTAAATCACGTTCACCGAAACAAAAAATAAAGCCGTCTTTGTACAAATGGGGGATAAGATTTGGAGGGGACACGTCAGTTCTAGAATTTATCGAGGATATCGAAGATAGAAGGTTGTCGAGGGGAGTTTCGAACGACGAAATCGTGGGAGGATTCACCGACCTATTGGGGGGTCCAGCCCTTAAATGGTATAGGACAATACGGGCAAACATTAAGACTTGGAAAGACCTAAAGGAAGCCTTAATATACAAGTATGAAGATCTCAACCATAGGACGAAACTAGATATCACCATTAGGACGCATAAACAATCGTCACACGAGACGATGGATGATTATGTCACCACAATCCGGACGTGGAACGAAAAACTAAAGGATAAGATGTCGGAAGACACTTTATTAGAAATAATAAAGTTAAACGCGTCGACACGATACAATACCTTAATTGCGACTAACGTCATAACATCATTACGTCAACTATTACAAATGGCAAAACATATGGAACAATACGAAAACAAAAGCGACTCAAATAGAAAAAATTTAGCGACAGTTGAAGCGGACATAGGAAAGCAAGAGATAGGCGAAATGCCACATCGAGGGGATGTGAAGTATCATACTTCGACTAATCCGAACTATCATACTTTTCACAACGCAAACTATCATACTCCAAACAATCATGCTTTTAACAATGCCGAGTTTCATCCAGCAAACATACAGAACTATCATCACGTCTACAAGGCGAATTATCCGAACAATCCAAACTATCACACTCACAGCAATACGAACTATTATAATCCAAATAGTCCGAGTCATCACACATCAAATCAGCCGATTAATCAAAATTCAAACGTACCACGGGCAATCCAGGGACCGGCATACGAAGGACCTGCAAAACAGTATAGACATGCACCGAATTACGAGGGATACATGATGGCCTGTAAGAAATGTGGAAAAAATGGACATACTCACGAGACGTGCAGAAGATACACAAATAAGTGGTGTTTTGGGTGCGGCACGCCGAATCTGACACTAGCAACTTGCCAGCGATGCAGAGAAAGTCGGAGACTACCAAATAACGCAAATAATGCAAAAAACGGAGTGACCCACGACAGCACGCCACAGGTCGGCAGATCGTGGAGAAGCTAACCTGCTCTCTAATACGGACAGATAACGACACAAGACCATTCACGACATTCAGCATAGAAGGGGAGGCATACATAGGATTAGTGGATACGGGATGTGGTATTTGCATAATGGGTAATAACATACACTTGAACCTCATAAAAAAAGGATATAAATTGGCAGAATGCAACATAGAACTCACAACAGCTGATGGAAAGGAACAATCGACTCTCGGGACCATAATCGTGCCAGTACTCCACAAAGGAAAAAAGGTAGAAGTGGAATTCATCGTATGTCCGTCAATAAAAAACAACTTCATCTTAGGAATTAGTTTTATGAAAGCTTTCGGGCTAACATTAAAATTCGGGAAGAAAATAGAAGTATTTAATATTGAAAAAAGGACAAAGGAGATAGGCCACATAGTACCGGCAAAGGAGCTAACAGACGCACAGGCGGGACAATTGGAGGAAGTGAAAAAAGCATTTAAAGAAATATCATTCGAAGAAAAGGGCCTAGGAAGAACACATTTGACCGAGCACAGAATCGTAACTGATGGACCAGCGATCCGGCAGAAACCAAGATATGAAGCGCCTGCGAAGCAACGCCTTATCGAAACAGAATTGGATGAGATGCTAAGGTTAGGTGTCGTATCGCCGGCCAGATCGAGTTGGTGTCACCCTCTCGTAGTGGTCACAAAGAAGGACGGGACACCGAGAGTATGCTTAGATTCTAGGAAGCTAAATGAAGTTACTTTGAAGGATCGGTATCCTATGGCCAACTCTCAAAGGATTTTGGACAGTTTGGGCAACGCGAAGTACCTTAGCTCAGTGGACCTCAGTAAGGCATACTGGCAAATACCCCTGGAACCTTCGTCAAAACTGAAGACAGCTTTTGCGGTACCGGGCAGAGGACTATTTGTTTTTGAAAGGACACCATTTGGCGTATGTAACGCATCTTCAGAGCTAAATCGTTTAATGGACTACATATTTGGCCCAGAATTCGACGGGAAAGTTTTTACGTACGCTGATGATCTAATTGTCGCCTCTGGAAACTTTCAAGAACACGTACAGATGCTCTATAGGGTGCAAGAACGGTTAAAAGAAGCAGGATTGACGGTTAACTTAAAAAAGTGTGAATTTTGCAAACCCCAGCTGAAATACCTTGGGTATGTAGTGAATAAAGATGGACTACATACGGATCCTGAGAAAATCTCATGTGTAAGCAATTTCCCGCGGCCAAATTGCGTGAAACAGCTGCGCAGCTTCCTGGGACTCTGCTCATATTACCGGAAATTCATTAAGGATTATGCGAAAATAGCGGAGCCATTATGCAAATTGACTGGCAGCAAAAAAGGGGTTAAAATGGAATTCACATGGTCAGACAGGGCGGAAGATGCATTTATTAGGTTAAAAACAGCGCTAACGGAGGCACCAGTCATCGTTTGCCCTAACTTCGACAAAGAGTTTTCATTGCACACGGATGCAAGTGATGTAGCGACGGGCGCGGTATTAACGCAAGTATCTGATGAAGACGGAAAGGAACATCCAATCGCATATTATTCTAAGACCTTAACGGCTGCAGAACGTCATTATACGGTAACAGAAAGAGAACTTTTGGCAGTTTTAAGGGCGGTAAGACACTTCCGGATGTATGTGGAAGGAACGCATTTTAAACTATACACGGACCACAACAGTTTACGATGGTTAACCAAGCTCGAGGGACCTTCAGGAAGGCTTGCGCGCTGGAGCACTTTGTTATCGCAATATGACATGGAAATAATTCACGAGAGGGGGGTAAATAACGTAGTCGCCGATGCCCTCTCGAGAATCCCAATCATGGTCGCGGCGGTAACAGAGACAGAGGGAGACTCGTGGTACAGAAAAATGTTTAAAACTGTAAGCACAGATCCAGAAAAGGAACCAGAGTACCGTATACACGACGGCCACCTCCTTCGATACATAGCGCCCCGGAAAGGCGAGGGGAATATGAACCCGTGGAAAATCGTACCACCATACGAAGAAAGAAAAGACATCATAAATGAAGCGCACAGCGGAGACTTTGCAGTGCATTTCGGGGTACGAAAAACCATAAAAAAATTGCAAGCACGATTTTCTTGGCCAGGATTGCAGAGAGAAGTCAGGAAATCGGTGGGAAACTGCGACGTTTGCAAAGCATATAAAATTTCCACAACTGCGCCAAAAGGGCATATGTCTACGCCAAAGGCGGTGAACCAACCTATGCATACAATTGCCATTGATGTGGTGGGGCCGCTCCCAAGATCAAATAGTGGCCACGTATATATACTGTCCGCGGTGGACGTTTTCACCAAATACTGCTGGCTGTTTCCACTGCGAAAAACGACATCGGTGAGCATCACAAAACATTTGGAAAATGGTATTTTCTTGCCATATGGAACGCCGGCCACCGTAATCCTGGATAACGCACAGTATTTCAAATCGAAAGTTTTTAAGGACTTCATGGAAAAATATAAAGTGCCAAAGTTGTTTTACAACTGCGTATACTCGCCGCAATCCAACTCAGTCGAGAGATACAACCAATCTATCGAGACGTCTTTAGCGATTTTAGTCGGCGATAACCAAAGGACATGGGACAAGAAACTGCCGATTATACAACATGCCTTAAATAACACAACGAATATGACGACGACGTTCAGTCCAGCGTACCTGATGTTTGGTCGGGAGGTCATCATAGATGGGCGTTTCCATGCACCGTTTGGCTATATCCCGAAGGACGGTGAACCCTTGCACGTAAACAACGCGTTCGAACACTCGAAAGGCCTCGATAAGCTAGCAGAAACGTATGACGTGGTACAACAAAAAATCCTCGAATCTTTTCAAACAAATGCACAACGTTACAATCTACGGCGAAAACGAATTGAATATAATGTTGGTGACATAGTGTGGGTAAGACAGCACTACCTATCAAAAAAGGCGGAATTTTTCTCGAGCAAATTGGCCCCGAGATTCCTAAAATGTAGAGTTGCGGAAAAGAAGTCAGCTGTGGCCTACGAGCTGGAGGATATGGCAGGAAAGCGGAAAGGGCTGTTCCACATCAAAGATATGGTCAAGGCAGATTGACGTCTATAAAAGTCCACTCCATAACGAGTAAAACAATACGGAGAAACGCACTCATGGGCGCAAAGGCGAAAAAAATCTTGAATAAAATGGCAAGGGTTAAAAGAGCACATAGAAAAGCATACTTAGGTCATTTAATGTAAAATCAAAAATCATATCCTGAGTAAGGTCTAAAATCACAACTTATAGTAGTTCCGAAAGCCTCACAAAATAATAATATTAAAAGGCGGTAAAAATTGAAAATAATAAATAGGTCAAATCAGTATTACAGGGTTAAAAAAAAAAATTAAAAATAAAATTTGTGTTAAATTTGGTTAAAAATAAAATATTCTAAAATATAAAATACTAAATACTATCCTGACAACTAAAGTTAAAAGTAAAACATAAATAAATAAATAAAGAAATTTAGTAAAGTAAAATGTAAAATATAGCACAAAGATAAGACACGAAGGTCCATAACACCTCCTCTGGGAAGATGGTGGATAAAGGCGAAATTTTTATTTATGAATAAGATATTTTATTTTTATTTTTTTTAAACGTTCACTAAGCCGGCTAAACCGACTTAGTAATCGCTTATACATTCTAGAATCTGTAGAAATGGGTTAGAAATAAAAATTAAAATCCCGAAATAAGTAATTAAAAAGTAGCAAGCTAATATGTAGCTGAAATCGCACGGCACATTACTGACATTAGCGCAAAAACTGTCCGGAATATAAAATAAATAATAATAAATATGATGATTGATGGAAAGCGTGCTGAAATAATGCACATTAGGAGTTGAGGCTCTCCTACACAAGCCCAAAAGCTTCAGACGGGAGAAATAAAACTATATATATATAAAATAATATTATGTATTTTGAGTAAAGAGGGAGAACGGCGGCCAATACATAAGTATGCCATCAAACCGTATCTTTACCCTGCTTTGTTTAGGAGAGGTACAGTGGGACGTCTAGCGAACTGAACATTGATAATTCCTCGAATAACGGGCACTCACCTAAAAAAAAAAAAGAAAATAATAATAATTAAACCGGCAGTAAAATTTAAGTAAAAAGACCAATGCATGACGTGCAGCAGGAGGGTCGAATATAATATTAATAACTAGGGTATATAGCGCATAATCATGTAAGTTCAGTAGCCAAAACCTTTCCCATATGCTTCTTTAAAAAAACCAATTTTAGAAAACATGAAAGTCAATAAAGACATATTATATTAATTATGAAACATGCTGTATTTTTACAAACTACATGGATGCACAAAATTTATAAACAAAGTATGAAAGGCGAGAAAAAGGAGCCTCTGAAGAGAAGAATGGAAAGTTATGAATGGGCCGAAAGAGTGGATATAAAATTTTAAAACACCATGTAGTATACAAAAATTGCGTATAAATAATATAATGAAGATTGAGACATCATGTAAACTAAAATATAATTATCGTGTCGCACGAGCAAAACATTGTGACTCGAAGGAGAGCCATAGTCCACAGCTCGAGGATTATGATTTTCCATTTTCCATCAAGAAGCGGTCATTATGACCAACCTTGCTATAAAAATCGACCACAAACAGCGATTTGGCAAGATCTAGATTTCATTCATATTTTTCCCAGACCGAAAAACAACAAAACTATGAAATTAAAAGGTTAAATAATAATTAAAAATATATAATTAAATACAAGCTTAATACGTTTAAAACCGCAGCATTGTAAATTAATAAAAGTACATATATTATGATCTAATAAATAATAAAATGCAACACTGCGAGACGTAGGCAATAAAATAAGTTGGGTGATAAACTTGGACAATTTGCACGATCATTGATGGAACTACTGGATATATAAATAATGATAAATATAAAGTTTGAAGTTATAAATAACATTACTGAAAATATAAAACCTGAAATAATCTGATAAATAAAATAATTATTAAAAAAAATAAATATGTATACCGATAAGGGGTCGCGGAAGTTTGAAACACCGCCAGTATACCCCGATAACCGGAAATAGACCTGTTTAGAATAAACTATGAACAATAAAACTACTAAATAATATGATGTGATTAAGCACGGCGAAAATAATATAGAATAATGTAAAACCGATGATGGGATATTATTAACTACAGTATTAAACTAGACAAATGTAAGAACATAGTAAAGTGATTAATATCACGGTGGATGGACTAAAAAAAAAAGTTAATGAGAATACATAAAAATGACAATTAACGTATAACAAGGAGCTGAGCTATATACTCATAATAGGTGGCGGAGGCGAACAAAATAACCTATCTCGTAAAAACAAAACCCTGCCAAAGGAAAGATGCCAAAAGAAATTGCCAAGGAGAAATTTTTAGAAATAACCCATTTAAATTACAAAATAAATGTTAAAAAAAAAAAAAAAAAAAAAAAAAAAATATTTTTTTTTTAAAAAAAATTAATTAAAAAAGAAAATAAAAAATAAATAATAATAAATAAACAAATTTATAATAATATAGAGCTTAAATTAAAATATGTTAGTTGTAGGAAAAGACGGGACAAGTCATAGGATAAGTAGCAAGTAAATATTAAAAGTAGTTATAAGTATACTGCTCTATAAATAAAACATGTAATAGTTATAAAAGGTAATGGGTAACAATAAGTTTTTTTTCTTGTTTTTATTAAATCTTTCTGGGGAAAATGGAAAAGTAACTGCATTTAATTACTACACTTAATATTTTTTGGTATTAATCTATTGTATTAAATAATAAGTCTTCATAATAATATTAAAATAAAACACAGGAGTCGTTAAAGAGTAAATTAGAAGAAATAAAATAAATACTACTATTGTTGAAAGTGGAAATAGAACATTTTGAAAAAATTATAGAAAGTTGATATTGACATTGTGAATACATTGGGAGTTATTAAAAGTAAATATTTGAAAATTCTAAGAAGGGGACTAAATTGAAAACTAAAGGGGTGGCTTTACCGAAAAATGGAACTTGTCCTTGACACCTCAAGAACCAAAATATTACCGAGAAGTCAAACACCAACCCACACACACCACATGAACAAGTAACTCCTAGATACTGCTGCTGTTTTTTTTCTAAATTTCAGGACGCGGGGTGAGCATTGAACCATACTAGCGAAAGACGGGCAAACACATATAACAACAAACATGCAAGGAGCTGACAGCGACGAAACCACTATAATACGAAGGAGAAACGCTGCCAGAGAGAGTAACGGCGAGTACGAAAAATCGGAAGACTACTACTCCGCAGCCGGCAATAAGGTTTATTGGTATAAATTAGACATTCAATGAGTGACAGTTTAATCAAAATCGAGTTTGCATGAAAGTTTAAAATAGACGCTTTAGAGTGCACAAAAGTCCCGTAATGAACTAAACTCGCGTATGTGTTCACAACCTAGTCTCCTCCGTGTCCGAAAGGAAAATTCAAAGGAAATTAAGCTATCTTGGTGAAAGGTTGAAGTGTTAAGAAATGGACAGAACAATTTTTAGTATAATAAGTACATGTAAATTAATGATAAAGTTTATTTTTGAAGATTAATAATTTAAGATTGGTGGTTATTACCACATATGTTAAAAGTTGTAATAATTATCAAGTACTAAATTTTTTCTCGCTGATGTATAAAAATGTAATATCATGTTTAATCATACTAAAGGATATTGTTAAAGAATATGTAAAATGTAACTTCAAGATCTGTAAAGAAAAGTTGGAAATGTAAAATTAAATAACTATATAAAGAAAATATTTAAAGGTTTATGGTAAAGGACACGATCGTTGATGGTACTATATAAAAGAAAACTAATTAAATAACTTAACAATCTAAATATATAAATACATATAAAGAAAGTTTGGACAAATAAAAAAATATTGACTATGATATAATTGAAAAAGGGACAGCTAAGTTTTCAATGAAATAATACTGGAGTATAATTATAGAAAAGTCATAATTTATAGACGCTAATGGTATAGCTATGAAGGTTGGAGTTAGGGATATAGGTGAATTTTCTTATATTTTTCCACTGATAGGTCAGCATTTTCCGCTCGATTTTGGATTTTGTTTTTGGTTTAGGCGTTGTCCCTGTTGTTGGTTTAGGGTGCACGGGGTCGCGCACGACGTTCACTAGCCGGCGTTGTAATGTTTGGGGTTCTACATATTTAGATTCTATAAAATCGTACGTAGTACGATAGGCCCCAACATTGCCGGCGAAATGTCGTCGACATAATTCGCCGTACTTTAAACGTCCCTAGTCGGTGACGGCGATCGCTAGCGCAGACCGGAGAGAATCTCGTACTCACTTGTCCCGCATATCTCCTACGAGAAGTGGCTCCCTTCCTTTGGCGTGAGTAAATTTCTATTACTAAAGTAATTCATAGGACTCCGGCTTAGACCATCCTTTTCTTGTTTTCTAGAGGGTTTTTCTTGTTATCTAATTGGCTTGGATTATCGCCTCCACTATCAACTGTAACATCAATTGAGAATTCGCCGCCGCAAAGACTATCTACGCGCGACGGCGATTGAAGTCAACCACGTGTTCGCCCTTGACGGATGTACCACACTTATATAGTTCTGAGGACGAAAGTATCTGCCCGACATAGCAGCAAAGCAGCTAGAGTTTCGACCAGCAGGCTGATGCAGCACGTGTACGCCGCGGATTCAATCAAGGTACAAGCACTCCGATTTTATGTAAGGTCTAGGCAACTCTTTAGTTTTCCTCGAGTGTTCCGAATTCGATATAATAGAGGGGTGTAAAACGTAGCAGGGGCGTAAGGTTCGAAATACCCTGAAGCTAAGGACCCGGTAATAAACCGGATAGTGAAACTAATTTCGATTAATCATAGTAAAAATAATTAATTAAAAAATATCTCAAAATTAAAAATAACCCAAAAGGCTAAAATAATTAAAGGTTAATATCAAATTATCTGCCGCATGTCGCGCGGCGAAAAAGGTTCAAAGTACATCAGTGGTCGTGTCAATTATCAAGCGTGTCGATTAACTAGTGTATCTAAGTAAATAAATTGTGCTAATTAAAATGTCAATGTTAATAAACTAAAAATAGTAGTCACTGTAAAAACCTTAAAAATCAACATAGTATAATTTAATTTTTGTATCAGTCATTATCATCGCCATCCGCGAGATAAACGAGAGTGTTAATGCTGTAAAGTGATATTATAAAGTTTAAGAGAAGGAGTCTGGAAGGCGTTTGTGGGAAACATTATAAAATTAACCTTGAACCCGCATAGAGGGAAATAAATCTTTAGTTTCGAAATACAGTCTTTCTCATTTGAACGGGAAGAAGTGCGACTCCTCACAGGTACAGAACACGCCAAGTCGGCCACCAGCGCGTATTTTAATACCAGCTATTCACCACCCACCCCTTCCGCTGAGCGAACCGGATAGCTGAGCTGGTGGCCTAGGACTTAGGCAGCGGCACTGGAGGGTTTCCTCAGTGTCTGCACAGGGGAAAAGGACTGGGGACGTGCGAGAGGTAGGGAAACCTCTCGAGAGGACCTGGGTATGGCGCCCGCTCGTCCTCAGGACGGGACTCTATGACATTGCCTAAGATAGCAATATTACCCAGGCCCCCTCGAGACGCAGGAAGAAGAGCGCGCGTCCCGAGAACTTGTCGCCGGACTCCACTAGGGTCGCATCACCTCATCAAGGTGAGGAGCCCGGACCACTGCAATATATATATATATATATATATATATATATATATATATATATATATATATATATATATATATATATATATATATGTATAGTGACATTACGAAATAATTCAAATTTCGAATGCTACCAACATTTAAAATATGATACAATTGGCTGAGTTTTGTTATCAACGAGCCATTAACGACTTTCATTTGAAAACAGCTTTGCCGAAGTGATCAATAGTTTAATTTTTTATTTTTTCGCTTAATTCGTCTCAATTGAAGGCATTTTGTGTTGCATAAGGATAAGCCCTATTTATGAGATATATGGATGAATAGTAATCGTTAGTGTCTACCGAATCTATTGCGGACCACGCATCCTTTGCCCGACTGTTCATCCGGAATCGGGTAGCCGATAGTCGTTTCAAGAGCAGTCGTCGTAAGGTCCGCAACCACCTCTGCTCTATAGGAAACAGTACTGTTTCCAGACTCCCCCGACTGTTACTCAGAATGCACAATCGATTGGCCGACGTCACACAAACCGTCCAGGAGCGCAAGAAGATTGACTCCTGGGGGAAACTAGCCCTTGAGCCAGAGTCCTGCCCGGGCTCGCACTTCATGCATGGAGGCCCCCGCATGGGTGTTGACCCGTGAGTGTCACCGACCCTGGACATATGGATCTTCCTGGCCAACTCCAACAGGCCCTATTAGCTCAATTCATTGAGCACTCGACCTTTGCAAACTAGGCTGATTAACTCGCACGAGTGAACGCGCGCGAGCGCTCTGGCACGACTGCGCCCGATCGTCGCCGTCGCGCCGCGTCGATTTTGTATCGCCATCACACAGCGATTCGGATAAATTTCGCCGGGTGTGTCCGTAAATAAATCCATGAATATTTTATTGAATCTATTATCGGAAGTTTCGCAATTTACGATTGCACTTCGCGTGCGACGCGGTAAATTTGACCCGTAACGTAAAATTACATAATTTATTATGCAGGTGCTACGCTTTAATAGTCGAACGGTGACGACGCGAACGCCTGCGCCACACCATTATAATTATCCATCCGTTTTGTTCGCATCATAATTAACGTCATATATAGCTGCGAGTTTGTCGCAATTAATGGCAGGAATAATATGAAACGCTAATATAGTAAACTAGCGTAAAATGGTTTTTAAAAAATTCGAACGTCCATATTAGGATATTTTTTCATCATACCTTACCATGAAATTTAACAAAACTATTATAAATCCTACTTGACACATGTAGGATATTTTATTTGGTATAGTTTACCTCAATACAAAAAGGATTTATTGTTACTTTACCTACTTTTCTGTCTGTCTTTTTTTTTTGTTTCATATTTTTCCACTCACAAGAACATTGGGGACGTGAATGATCCTTATCAATCACGTAAGATTCCACTGGGTAGATTCCACAAGAAAGATTACACTACAGTAAGATTACATACAAGTAATTACAAGATTACATACATCAAAAACGAATCGACCTTGGATGCTATGTCTTAAGTCTTCGGTAGAACGCTTTGCTATAAATTCCCTTGAACAAAAAACGGCTTTCATTAAAATCTTTCGATTCGTTCTTGAAGTAGCTTCAGTATGTATGAAATTATTAATAATAATAAATAATTTATTAACTATTTATATAACAAATAACTCTCACTATTGTATACTAAAATATGTAATAATTATTTTGGAAAATGTGTTTATATGGTATTCATACACTTATGAGTATTGCACATGAACGCTGTAAATTGTGGCATACACACACCACTTATCCAGAAGTGTCACTGAAAAATTTCTTTATCCAAATACTCGAATTTAATATGTTTAATTATTTAATACACCTTGTACATTCACGCTATGTATTAGGAGATTTTAAGTTTTATCACCCAGAATTCATTTCCGCCTACTATGTTGTCAGTTGTCAAATGAGCTCTTGTGTAAAAATAAGCTACAAATTTCCTCCCTACTTTTTGCAATGCATCGAGAACCTATTCGCCTGGTACTTTCTTCAATATGACTGATATATGCGAGTCAATTAATCGTTTTTCTCGGTTTAATTGCATTGAGTTCGATTGCCCAAATCAATGCAAACAACATTTAAACCAACAAAAGTCTCTGAATATTTTATCTATGGATAATCGTAGTATTAACAGAAACTTTGCTGATCTCCTAATTCTTATAGACCAGTTCGATAATTCGTTGGATGTCCTAATACTAACAGAATGCTGGATCAACGATATGCGTGTGCCAAAGACTATAGATGGGTTTGTATGTTACAACACGAACCTAGTACAGCGACAAAACGACGGTGTAGTCGTATATGTTAAAACTGAATTACGGGTAGTAGTCACAGAAAATAATATCGATGACGCAAATTGCCTTCATCTTCTGTTAGAAAACGATATTAATATTTTAGCAATATATAGATCCCCTAGTAAACCAAACATTACGGTTTTTTTGCAATCTTTAGATAAATTATTACAAAAATATAGCAGGGATTTAAATGTTTTAATTATCGGGGATCTCAATATTAATATACTAAGTGAAAACGACAAACAAACAGACGATTATTTAAATTTATTGGCTCATTATGGCCTAGGTGTAGCAATTAACAAGCCCACGAGAGTTGACGGAGATCGTCAAAGTTGCTGAGACCGAATATGAGATGAGACCATTTGTACTTCAGTGTTCTATTACAGATCACTATGCCACCGGAATCTGCATATCAAAACAAATTAGAAAAAAAACCGCCCAGATATATTACAAAACGTATTACAGATAAGAATATGTTCGTAGAAAATATAAAATCAATTGATTGGGAACTAATAATCCATGAATCTGATCCAAATAAGGCAACTCGCAATTTCTTAGGTCTAATTACTGAAGGAATAAAATGCGCAACGACTGAGAAGGTCATTAAAATAAGCAGATCCCAGATAAAAATTAAACCATGGATCACAGACGGTCTTTTTTCATGTATTAAGAAACGCGACAGACTTCATAGGAAAACCAGAGAAAGTCCAAATGATATTCAGTTGAAAAATCATTATAAAAGCTATCGTAATATATGCAAAAAAATAATCGAGAAAACGAAAACAAATTACTATAAAGAAGTTATTAAAGAAGTAAATGGCGATCAAAAAAAAACTTGGAGTATTATAAAAGAAATTGCATATGGTAAAACTCAGCGTCACAAAATAACATCTATCAATATTAAAGGGGATATAAAACACGTAGAGGAACATCCTGCAGAAATTCTCAATTACACAAACGACTTTTTTAGTAACATTGGACAAAACCTGGCCGTAAATATATTGTCAAACCTTAACTGGGAACTATTAATGCCATCTATACGTTGCGTTTCATATTAAAATCCTAGCCACAAAAAGGTAATACTGCACTGAGCAATCTAATAACCTATACAATCAATGATCTTGCTAAAGTAAATTTATCAAAATACCGTTTACAGGAATTAGTAGCCTACAAATGGGTTTAGTTCGGCGCTTTCGCCGCGGGCGACTCACACTAAGCCAGTATGAAAATGCATCTCGAGCTGATTAGAAGTTACATAAAATCAAGCGCGCGCGAAAGTGATTTTGTGGATATTTTTTTTATTTATATTAAGAACTGCAAATATTTCATTTATAATAAATTATTTTTAAAATTTCTTTTGTGAGGATTTTATGATGTCTTTATTTTAAATCCTAAAGTTGTAACGGTTTGCTTAAACAGGCTTGAGTCTCGTCAAGTATGAGAAAGTTTACTGTAATACATATATGCCTTTATTGTGAGATATAGACTTTTTCCCCAAATTTGCCTCATTTTTAAATTTGGAAATAACCCTTATATTAGTCGATATATTAGTCTACATTAGTCGATATATTCAAGCAGTATAATATCTTCTTTTCTATGTCTATTTTCAGGCTTAATCGTTCAAGAGCAGGTGATCACTTTGGAGTGTAAATGAATAAATATTTTACCCTTCATCGCGTCTAAAGGAAAGACGGGATGAAATAGGAGTCAATAGCCGTCTCAGCCAAATATGAAGGAGATCGATCGGAAAACCAAAAGGTCTAAGATGCACGATATTTTCCTTCTAAATACACAACGTAATAAAGATACCATAGAAGATAGCAAAGGCTCTTAAATGTTTGTTAAATACCTCACGATCAGCAAATGCAACTGACAAAGCTGACAGACATGCCCGAAGAATCGTTTCTTCCAAAGAGGAAGTCTCTAGTGGAGAAGAAAGATTTTACGGAGAACTGTACTTTTTAACCCAACCGCCCACTTCGTCTACAGCTACTGACAAAAGAGCTATACTAACCCAACATTAGACCGAATATATTTTAGAGATCATTGTGTGCGAGATAAACCTGGCTCTCAGATAGCTGAAAAATAATTAGACATAATTTTGTTGGAGCTCCTGAAATCAGGCGAAACACCTAGCGTAAAGAACTGCTAAGGCTCTTCAGTAAGGTTATTAGTAATAAAAATACCTGCAGGGGAAGCATGAAGATCTTATTTTACAAGTAAAAGCAATACGCTACTGAAGACCTATAGGCATATTTCTCCACTATACTAGATATACAAAATATTTCCGATGGTTATTACAAATAGATTAGCGAATAGAATTGATCAGTTCCAGCTACTCGAACAAGTCAGCGTTCGAAGGGTGTCAGTGTCGGACATCAGACACTCACGGTAAGACAAATAATATAGAAAACCGAAGACTACAACAAACCGTTTTGATTAGCATTCGTCGACTATCGACTCGATTAAAAACCTAAGCAGTTTTGGATTCCCTATAACAATGTCAACAATGTCTTATCCCTAAAGGACGTATTCAGAATATTAGGATACGGCATCAACATTAACGGACAACGGATGTCGCATCTACGATTTTCAGACGATAAAGTCATCATGGCAGAGATGATCGATCAACTCCAAAAAATGCTCAATGACCTCAATGAGGCATCCCAGCGAGTAGGTCTCCTGATGAAAACGGATTAACAAAAGTTATTTCCCAGAAATTCTTCTGTTTGTATAGGCTGTGTGTAGCCAGAATACTATAATCCCAATAGCTACCCATTCACTCACTCATTTACATCGACTTTCAGGAAGCGAAATAAACATAAACAGAGGGCGTTCGAGTTCCAGCCGCAGCCTCCAGCGAGCTAAGCAAAGATAAAATAAGCAGTGAGCTACTTTGTCATAGCATGTTCGAGTACGTTCGATCCGCATCCGATCGCATCGAACAGAAGGCTGGCTTAAAACCGTCGGATAAAGTTGTCCGCGAAGCTTAACCGGATAAGCCAGAGACGGGGACGTGTTAGCAGCGGGCGGCTTGGGCTTCTGTTTTTACCTCGCCAAGTTAGTCCCATTTGGGGGACATATGGGAAACGTGTGTTTTTGCTCCTGCGCCGCTAACGAGCTTCTCTACCGCCCGCGCCGCCGCACAGTGGGTGAAACTCTAATTTGAGGGACTTAGGAACAAACTTTTTTTTCACTGTTTTCTTTAAGCCGATAGATAGACCTTATTAACCCTAACAATTGTGGGCCTTTGTATTTATTCCTAAACTTTATACTTTAGGTAGAAAACAATATTTTCAGATTTTTTGAGTGGGACGAATAAAAAGAACAGATTTCCTTTTTGGTCCTGGTCGATCCCACTTCTAAACATTTTTTTCTACGTGTCTACTCTACTATCGTTATGCACATTAACCCGTTGAGTATGAGTCAACCAAATCTGGTCGCGAAACAATTATCCGTTGAATAGGAGTCGACCAAATCTGGTGGCGCTCGGCGCGCGAGTTTTTTTCACTTCTTTGACGTTCTCATATTTATTCATAATTATCTTATTGTTTTACAAAATGATATTTCAATATTCTATATTCAAAATTTCAATTCAATCATTATGCAGTTGTTCTTTTTATGATTGGTGTAGTAGTTTCGTAGTTATAGTACTTTAAGTCGAGCGCCGTCGATGTCGCCGAAAATCCTGCAAAAGAGACAGATGCATCCATGAAAATACCCATTTACTCCAAGGGTTAAAGGTGTGCGTAGGTTGCAACTCTGCCAGATAAATAGATCGGAAAAATGATAAAAAAATAAAATGTCAAAGCATATTTTTTCAATTATCTTAGGTTATTGAAATTTAAATTTAACATGGAATAGTAAGTAAAACTACATAATAATAGAGATAATTAAAATACATAGATTATTAATCAATCACATCGTGAAAAATCAATCCAAAAAACAAATATTATCATAATTTGTTAATTAGACATCTGCATTCAAAATCTACTTTTGTTAGTTCTGAAGTAATTCCCTGTGTTATTGTGTAGTTTTACTTACTACTTCGTATTAAAGATGGTTTTCAACAGCCTAAGATAATAAAAAAAATATGCTTAAAATTATTTATTTTTCAATCTTTATCCCGATCTATTTATCTGGCACAGTTGCAATTTTATGCACACGTTTAAAGTGCAGAACAATAGTGGAGTAGACTAGTACTAAAAAAGAGCTTCGAAGTGGGATCGATCAGGATAAAGCAGAAATTCAGTTCTTTTTGATCCATCCCATACAAAAAATCAGAAAATATTGTTTTCTGCCTAAAGTATAAAGTTTATGACAAAAACACAAAGGCCAACTAATTTTAAGGTTAATAAGATGAATCCATCGGCATATAGAAAAAAAAAAATAAAGCTGGTTCCTAAGTCCCTCAAATTACACTTAACCTACTATGCGCCGACGCCGCTCGCTGCCGCCATCCGCTTCAGGTGCTTTCGGATAGAGAAATTACGTGACAACTCGAACTAAAGAAAAACTAAATGACGAGGCAGTTACCTTGAGTCTTTCTTGAATATTGAAGACAATTATTATTACAGCGGAAACGCCTTCTGAATACAACATTATATAACATAGGATGTCACTGTTGAAATATAATTAGGAAATATAATAAGCCACATACCTGTACATGTTAGATACTTACTTAGGAAGTTGCCGTTCCGTGATAGAAGTTTAAGGCCTTATTTTATATCTATAACCTATGGAGTATTTGGTATTTTAAATAAGATTTTGTCAAAGCCTTTTCTGTTAAAACCTCGTGGACATGAATCAAGGAATGATTTGGTTGACTGTGAGATATCGCTTTAGCGATAAGTCCGCCATTTGTTCATAAATTGTCTTTTTTTATAAAACCAGTGTAATTTATTATTATTATTATTATTATTAAACATTAAGTAACGTTTTTATAGCACAATAAAGTTGATCTATTCTATACTATACTATACTAAAGGCGTATTTTATTGCTTTTTCGGAGTTGATTTCATCCATTATTTTTGTTGAATTTACAGATAGGAATACAGTAGATTTCTTTATTGGAATAAATGCAAACTCTAATAATTCAGATAAAAAATAACGATTACTGCTATTAGTAATGCAAGGGAGAATTGAGGGATACAGAATAACGGGCAGACGAAGAACATTCTTCCTCAAAAACCTAAGACAATAGTATTAACAATACGCGATGTCTCTGTTTCGTGCAGCAGCGTCGAAAGTAAGGATAGCTATGATGATCGCGTCACTATGACAGAGAACGACACTGTGAAAACAAGACTCTAATTATCAAGATCTCGACACGGATGTTCAATTGTGAAATCACCTATGACAAATAAACATAATTTTCAGTAAATACAATTCTCAAGATTATTTATAACATAAGATTGCTAAGATGTGGCGAATATTTGCGGGCACCGGTGTTATCATACACCGTATAGATTGAGTCTTAATCGGCATCACAATTATTTTATTTAACTATCTTGACAATTATAATGAATGTCATATTAATCAAGCTTAGCAAATTTATTGTTTTTATTTTTAGCATATAGAGATTTGGCTTAACTCTTACAGTTATACAGAGTGCGTTTTATGTTACTAGCCGATTTTGTTTGGCTGCCAATTGGGTTTGGCAGTTATTTGGTGAGTTCATATTTGACAGAAGTTATTAAAACATTTTATTAAAATAATAGTTCTATTGTTTTTACGTGCAGAAATATGTGTTTTTTGTGACCTAAGCGACGACGCTCATAAAGAGATTAGTGTATCTTGAAGCACTGAAAATTCTCAATTTATACACTAACGACCATCACACTCTCGTAGAGTACTTAGTAACGGCCCAGCGGCATGATTGGACCATAATTATTTAAGGATGCTAAAGGCAATGCTTCTTTAACAGTTACTGCTAATCGCTATAATTACAATTAGGTCTACAGTACATGTGGATCTAACAGGATGATTTCACATTATACACAGCTCGTGCTGCGATGCAAATTTTGCGAGAAACTTTCCCCAATAATGTCAAAAAGTGATGATATCGATCGGATCTCCTGATTTGACCACACTCGAATATTTTCTCTGCGGGTATATCAATAAATCAATCAGAATATCGATGCTATTATTATTAAATCATCCTTAAATGATATTTGAAATTGGATTCAGCTATCCTTAATTTCAATGTATACAAGATTTATAATGTGCATAAGTCGAAGAAAAATCGATAAAATTAAAATCGATTTATTATTTTTATCAGCATGTGCTTATCTCTAGTTTTTGTCACCTTGGTGTGACATTTATGATTTTTAAAGGAAAGGAGAATAAAATAAATAAATTAAATAAATAGTTTTTTTAGGTTCACTATTAAGCTATATCTATTAAACTTGTTAAAACCCCTGAAATAACTTTTAAAATAGATAATAGGTTGCATCTGTTATTAGTTTTTCAATATGTGGCTGAACCTAAATTCAAAATATTTTCATTTTATTATATTAATATTTCTGAAATGTAGAAACCGTTTTTGATGTAATTTTCTACAAAGACTCTGATAATGTCATTGAATAGATGAAACGCCATTTGATGGAGAGACAAAATTTATGAAAAGAGCACAATTTTCATTCTAGAATGGGCGTTTTCCTTTGTGACAAAACTTTTAAGATTATCATTTATTCTCTCGCTGAAAATTTTCAAACACATCTCTGCCTTTGCAAGCAAATCGACTGGCTTCCTATCATAGACTCTAGAGATATCCATGGTTTTTCTCTGCTGTTTCTCCTCGGAAATTGACCCTTTATGATCTTTTGATCATAAAGGGTCGTTGATCAGAGACCCAACCTTTATAACATCTTTGAGCAACTGTCTTTGTCAAATTGTCAACAATCTTTTGTTGGCAATAACTAAGCATTCATGGACACTTTTCACAAAGTTATTTGCTGTGCAAGCAGCTCGCCAATAGTATACTCTGCCTCGTTGCATGCGATCAGTATGTTTTAAAGATAGAAACCCCATTTACTGGGTAACTACATATGTGGTCACAAATGTCCTCTTTGCAACCCAAATTTACCCTCCATAAATCTATTTCTGTATTACGAATATTTCAAATATAATGGAAACTATATACATGTAATATTTATTATTTCGTTACTTAAGATTTAAAATGTATTATTTTTACCTCCATCAACCAATATTCCATCAACCTGGCGATTTATTCAGTAGCTTTTGCTACTAGCCAATAGTCTACCTATTTGTATATTTGATAGTTTTTAAACAACAACAATAATTGTTATCACAGTACAAATTAAGTATAATTATAATAACCACCTATAATACTAGCATATAACGTATTGCAAATTGCTTTAATTACGTAGTTCTCGCATGCGTTAGTTTCAGCTTAGCTTCACGTACGGAATTAATAGAGATGAGTTAATGATATTGATATAACAATAATGTCGATAGTCATCAATTTCCAACCCGGCAGCGCAGCGGTGTGCATATTTGTATCTCATTTGATTAAAATGATGATTATATCAAAATTACTCGCATCGAGCAGAATAGCACTGCACTAACATAGTCGATAATTACGGCATTGCATCGTGGTTCATTCCAAGGGCAAAAAATTGGTTGTGTCATCTCTAGACATTCCCCGCAAGTAGCCAAGGACTTACTTCATCTGAATATAAATTTGATAATATAAATCGACGATTGCCCTCTCTCGGCCGATGAACGCACCCGTTTGTGTTCCGTCACACAACGAGCTCAAGGGGCGCTGTTTTATTCTCGGCTATCCTCGGGCGGCTTGGCGTTATAATTTTATTAAAATGTATGGCGGAATTAAATATTATGAGTGTAGCTTGTATATAAGATATTCCAACCAAAATTTCAAAATGTGACTTTGGCCCAAAAAGGTATCTGTGTACCAAATTTCAAGTTTCTAAGTATGATATTTCGAGATTGATATAAGACTAGAGCCCCACTGGTGAGCAAATTTCAACCTGCATGACCAAATGATGCCTGCATACCAAATTTCAGCTCAATCGGATTACGGGTTTGAGAGCTATCGTCGAGAAAACCCCACAGACAGAGACACACAGACACACTACACCTGTAAATGACCTTAATCGTGTCAGGGGGATTCCCGCCTTTATCTAAAAAAAAATGCGCGTTCACAACACTTTCCTTCTGGTCAGTTGGTGGGCCTGGAAAATTATTAACTCTCATCAAGTTAAATAGCACTACACTAATATGAATGATAATAATGACGTTTCATAGTGGATCATGCCACTGGTAATAAATACTAAATAAATAGTTATTTTTCATTTATTGATTATTATTTACACTTGTCGATTGTGTTAGACATTATAAGATGCAATCAAAATAGAATAACTTGATGAAACAGAAGCAAATTTACATTTTTCCATTAAATAAAATTGAATGTAGGTAAAAGCTACCAAGAATATATTTTTAAATATTCATAGCATTTAAATAAGGGAAGATTTAATTTGATCTCGAGACAGAAGCAAATTTACATTTTTCCATTAAATGAAATTGATCATAGCCACCAATTATATTTTTAAAATGTTCATAACATTTAAATAAGGGAAGATTTAATTTGCTCTGTTAAGTCCTCGTAAAATGGGTAATCGTAAATTGTATTCGTAAAATCGTCAAAGTCTTCGACCTTTCCTGAGCCAAAATTCACTGCGACCAGTAACAGAAGGAGAAACATCATGATAAACCAGCTGCTTGTCCCAGGACGTACGGTTGCGGATGACGAATAGGCCGACATGACTGAAAAGTGAAAAAAAAAAAGGTTTTCAATAATATTGTAAAATGATATCTAATCAAACATTTATACCAGATTACTAACAAATATTAAGTAATTAAATATTTCATGTATTCCTTAATAATAAATAAGGTAAAATATTTCAAGACGCCGGAACTATGACTAAATGTGTTTTTGACATCGATATATAGAACCTAGATATGCCCTCAGGTACAAATGAGTTGGGTCATATCAGTTACGCGTAAAAACATGTGACAGAGAGAGAGAGCAATACATTTAACAGTACGCGAGAGAATAGCATGGCTATATTTATATATACGGGAAGTATGTACCTACTGGCGGAAACACTACTGGCGGCTATCTTTAGTGGTATCGAAGTGGTTATTTTGGCACTCTGACTAACAACTTGAGTTGTCGACTACAACGGGCGAGCCCGTCACCACAGGGAGTTTTAACGATTAGTCGTTCTATCTCCCTGGAGTGAGCGTAGAAGACTTTGGACAAAAGAATCCAACGTCCAGCTACGTCACAACCCGCAAGAAGCCAACGCCTTACCGCGAGATAGCCAGTGTTACCTGGCGGGCGACCCTCGCGCCCTTGCTTCCAATTGTGACCAGATTTCTCCGGTCTCTCGATTGGTTCCGAGTTCGAGGTCGCTTGCGCGATCCTCTCCCTTACGAAGCGGTGAAACGGTGTATACCGAATCTATCGCGGACCATGGTGTCCTTTGCCCGCCTATTATCCGGGATCGGATGGCCAATGGTCAATTCAAGAGCAGTCGCCGTAAGGTACGCAACCACCCCCGCTCTATAGGAATCAATACAGCTTCCAGACTCCCCCGACTGTTAGTCGGAGTGCACAATCGATTGGCTTGCGCCGCACGGTGCGCAGACCGTGCAGGAGCGCCAGAGGTTTGATTCCCAGGGGAGGTCCTTCGCCCGAACGTCCTACCCAGGTTCGCACCTCGTGCGTGGAGGCCGTCGGATATGTGTTGACCCGTGAGTGTGACCGACCCTGAACACATGGGTCTTCATGGCCAACCCAGCATGGGCCCATTAGCTACTCTGACTAACATATTGAGTTGTCGACTACAACGGGCGAGCCCGTCACCACAGGACGTTTTAACGATTAGTCGTTCTATCGCCCTGCAGTGAACGTAGAAGACTTTGGACAGTACAATCCTACGTCCAGCTACGTCACAACCCGTGAGAGTCCAACCCCTTACCGCGAGTGAGCCAGGAATAAACCCGGCGGGCTCGAGATACTCGCGCCCTCACTTCCAATTGTGACCAGATTTCTCCGGTCTCTCGATTGGTTCCGAGTTCGAGGTCGCTTGCGCGGTCCTCTCCCTTACGAAGCGGTGAAACGGTGTGCACCGAATCTACCGCGGACCAAGGCGTCCTTTGCCCGACTCTGAACCGGGATCGGATGGCCAATGGTCATTTCAAGAGCAGTCGCCGTAAGGTAGACAACCATCCCCGCTTTATAGGAAACAATACAGTTCCCAGACTCCCCCGATTGTTAGTCGGAGAGCACAGTCGATTGGCTTGCGCCGCTCGGTGCGCAGACCGTCCAGGAGCGCCAGAGGTTTGATTCCCAGGGGAGACTGGTTGACCCAGTGTCCTACCCAGGTTCGCACCCCGTGCGTGGAGGCCTTCGGATGGGTTCCGACGGCTCGGTTCGGTTCCGACTAACAGTCGGGGGAGTCTGGAAGCAGTACTGTTTCCTATAGAGCGGGGGTGGTTGCGGACCTTACGTCGACTGCTCTTGAAACGAACATCGGCCCTCCAATCCTGGATGAACAGCCGGGCAAAGGACGCTGTGGTCCGCGATAGATCCGGTATACACCGTTTCGCCGCTTCGCAAGGGAGAGGACCACGCAAGCGACCTCGAACTCGTAACCAATCGAGAGACCGGACTAATCTGGTCACAATTGGAAGTAAGGGCGTGAGTGTCGGCCCGCCAGGTAACATTCCTGGCTATCTCGCGGTTAAGGCGTTGGCCTATTACGGGCTTGTGACGTAGCTAGATGGTGGACTGTTTCGTCTCCAAGTCTTCTACGCTCACTCCAGGGAGATTAAAACTTCCTGAGGCGACGGGCTCGCCCGCTGTAGTCGACAACCCAAGTTGTTCTTCTGTTAACAGCACCTTAAAATTACCATAAAAACAATATGCATACGTACCCATTCAATATAAGACCGCAATTGATTATAGTGGACTTTCGAAAGTAGTCTTAAGGTGGACATTCACGGTAGCGCCATTTGGCGTAGCTCCAAATGACTGAAGTCAAATGGGTGGACGCCAAACTTGTATAGAAGTGTGTATAGAAGAATAACTTGTATGGATGCCAAACACACGGTGAGTCCAAATGGCTTTCATTTTTTCGCGTCTGACGCGGGGTCTACAGACGTTGTCATGAGTACTGATTAAGAAGAAGAACGTTTACTATATGTGGCTGCTGTTTGTCATTACATTGTCACCAGAAAACCGAATTTGTCAAAACACTGGTTGAAAAAATATATTTTATTTTATTTTATTTTATTTTATTGTAAAAACTATCTGAGGATGGACTGAACCTACGTAATTCAAACTACTGGAACTTGTAACTCCACTCATAACGAAACAAGACACCAATATGAGACAAGCTGTGAGCCCTCATGAGAGACTGAGTGCCAATTTTCGTTTCTTAGCATCAGGATACAGGTTATAGTTACCACTATAACAATGTTACCGCATGCGTAATAAAGTAAAACAGTAATTAAAAAAAAGGTTGACTTTCCGTCAGGAAGTTTAAGTAGAGTTTAAATGGAGCCGCAATCTTGCGGCTCCATCTCCAGACTCTCGTCATTATGTGTAATGGATGTTACTCGTGACAACAAAATAAACGAGCCCAAACTCGACTTACCTGTTTTCATCGGGGAGTTCCAGTGGAGATCTTCCCACGCCAGCTGAAGACCCTCGTCCTCATGTGTAATGGAAAGTACTCATGGTAACAAAATATACTAGAATAAATTCGACTGTCCTACCATTTGCCATCAGAAAGTTCTAGACCCTATTTCCTAGCTCCAAGGTAAAATAAGCTCGATGGTACTGTAATATTGAATTGTCACCGATCTTACAGAAATATAATAAATGTCAGCTCAATCGGATAAAAGCAAGTGGTTCAATGATTGTTTGCTAATTTTGAAACGAACAACTCACACACAAATATTACAAGTTAAAATAATGCTTCTAGAAATAAAACTGACATCCGCAACGTCCCACACCCAGCAGGACTATAATTGTTCCATGCAAGCGCCCACGTCATGAGACGTTGTGTTGCGTCGATATACCGATGTATTAGTTTATTTGATAGGCTATATGGAGGCATTGTTTATAAAGCGTATTAGATTGCCCAAGCGCCTACTACGATATGGAAACCAGTATTTTACCACGAAACCCAAAATGTAGATGGCGCCCTTGTTCCTAAAGTAGATTATAATATTCAATTTGGCAACTTTCGTGGTAAAACGTTATAGATACGCACTGTAGATGGCGCTCTAAAAACGCATATTATACAGTATGAAATAATAAAATCTTATTATTATAAATAGGATAGAAAACGAATTTACCGCGTGAAATTTGTAGGACCCGACGTTTCGGTGACGTTGCAGCCGCCGTTGTCTAGGGTAGACTGGACCTAGACAACGGCGGCTGCAACGTCACCGAAACGTCGGGTCCTACAAATTTCACGCGGTAAATTCGTTTTCTATCCTATTTATAATGTCAAACAACCGCGATAGTCTTCGATTTTATAATCTTATTATTGTTTGCATAAGAATGTGCACTTTTGAATTTGGTATACAGGTTTCAATACGTAATAATTATGTACTATATTGATCACATAGACTTATTAGTCTATCTAGATAGAATGCTATATATTGATGGCATTCTAACCTGTATAAAAATGCGATAGATGGCACTAACAAATGAATATTATTATTGTTATCGCTGGTAAAATTATTGGGTGTTTATAATCAATCGCTTCTTTATAAAAAAAACATTTTTAATCGATGTTATTATAGATAGCCAAATAATTTGCTATTATTTTCGACGACAATGTTAACAGCGCCACCTGCATTTCAACGGCAAAAAATGGTTATTAAAATGTTCAAGGAGGGGGGTGGTAGCAATATAAAACACTATATAATCAATAATGGGGAGGATCAACATAGTCTGAAATACTGCTCATCAATTATTGTCAGAAAGAGGTGACGTGTCTAACGTTCTGCTCGAAATCTGAAAAATCCATTCGACATTATATGGCGTCCTGTGGCAATACGCATAATAATCTATACAATGATTTGAGCTCACCGGTGCTCTCAGTATTCGCCAGAGTTAAGGTAATCTTCAACCATCTTCAGGTTAACGACGTGATATAACGTTCTGTCCTTCAAAATTTTTATAATTATGCTGCTCAATTTCTATGGCTTCGAAGGGGGAGTGAATGGGTGGTAAGGTGAACGCTCAGATGTGGCAAGACAGCTGTCCTAAACCTACCACAGCCGGTCGTTAGCCTGATATCCACTGCTCACACCCCATAAGCGTAAAATATTTATGATGGGCCCGACTCCGGTCGGTGAATTCCATGGCAGCTCCGTTTGTATTTTATTTATATAAATGCTGCAATAATGACAGAACAGCCCCCAGCGTCTCCACGTTTGAGGCCAGGCTCAAGAAGCACATATTCCTAAAATAAAACACAGACAACCCTCCTCCTCCTCCTCGCTTCCGTTTCTTCCCTTCGTCTCCTTCAATTCCCTCTGCGTCTTTATCAAAGTTTAATAATTTGTTTTTCTTTTGTTATTATCTTGTTTCTATTTGTTTTATAATAATACTTGTATTATAAACTCATTTTATATATTAGCTAATAGATATTGCCGCAATGCAAAAATCTCGCCTTTTTTATTGTTTTTTAAAATTATTATATGTAATTTTTTTATTATTTTATTATTATTATTATATTTTTCATTATAAAGCCATTATTAAATAATGGGTCCGGCCGTGACTAACTCGGTTCGAAAATAAAGAGCGAATCCTGGAGAGTTACGAAGAAGACATTCCGCGCGTTAATAATGACGAATTAATATCGGAAATTAATGAAAATTTTCAAGGATCGCTCGAGAGGAAAATCTTAGCAGATCCCGAATCATTACAGCGAAATAATTGCTCTTGATTAAAAATTGTTCCTTTTCGGCCATGTCAAATATAAATAACCGTAATTAATTTTATCTAAAGGTATACACTAATTAGAAAACAAAATGATAATAAAGGGATTGAAATATTTTACCTCTGGTTAACCCCTCCTATGGCGCTATGGCGGGGTAAAAATTTCTGCCCGGGATAGTTTTGCGCATAACTTTTAAACTACTATACGGATCGTAAAAAGAATAACTGCAAAATGATCGCATTGAAATTTAAAATATTATAACGTTACACAATTATCTCGTAAAACAATTAAGATAATAATGAATAAATATTACAGTTAGCACAGCGCGGAAAGCGTCTAACCAAAAATGGTTAGCTCACATAGGAAGGGTGAGTATTTTCGTTTCTAGAGCTTTTTTATTTTTATCGTAGGCGCATGAATATTAAAGCTATGGGCCGTGGAGATGTATGCAATTCATTGATATGATAGTTTTTTTGCTCTAAAGAATATATAGACCAGGGATAAAAACGGTTTTGTCAACCCAAGTATTTCCCGGCTAGTAGCTAAGTGCTGATTTTGTCTGAATATTAAATTATGTGCGATATTATTGAGCGCTATTTTTTTCCGATGGACGAAAATAAGACGAAATAAGACTGTGTGTCTGTCTGTCTCTCTGTATGCATGTATTCTTCCTTGTCTACTTGCAGAGAAAGTATTAGGTTGACACAACCTTATTTTTTTATTTTCCTAAATTGTAAAACTACTTTGTATTTTTTTTGCTACCAACAAAGACATTGGGCTCGATTGCGTTTCATTGTGAACTAAAATCGGAAATTAGTACATGTAAACGAGACAGGGCAATACGCTAGAGCAGAATGTGAATTGAACGCTTGTCACTTTTTCGCATTAAAACTACCCACCAAAGATAAAGCATCTGAATCTAACGCCACACGAAATGTGTTCAAATTTATTCGGTCAAGTATTCAAATTCATTCGAGAGGTAGTTTTTATCGGCAATCGTTCGTTTCATATTCCGCTCTAATGTATCGCTCTATCCCGTTCGCTTGAAATAATTTCAGATTTAATTCACAAAAAAACGCAATCGGGCCTACTATTATTTAAGTCCTACGAAAACAACACTTACTTCTCTCGGGTCTCGGCTCTGAGAACGGCTGCAAAAACTCCATCCGAACTCCATCGGAATAGAGATCATAGATCTGAGCGGTGCATCTGATTGTTAGCTTCTCGTAGGGGAAATGCAAGTCATTCAAAGGCAAATCTACCGCTATCTCGTTCCAGCTTAGTCCCTCGTCGCTCTTGAATTGGCGAAATCCCGAAGGATTTACCTTCAGAAAAGAAAACAAAGTTAAATATAATATTTTGACTCGCTTACTTACTCCGTGGGTTTAACAACTACTTGTCCCATGAAATGCAACTCATCATAGATGCATTAACTTGCATCTAGGATGAGTCCCGATAAACGTATATCTAAGGAGTTCCCCAGATAAACATTTAGGTTCAATCCTTTTCCTAATTTGTCCACTATAATTAGTGGTACTAATAATTTTTAGCGTATATTTCTATAATGTACAACTGTTTTAACTCGCCAGAGAAGTCGTGTTAAGGGCACATATGGGGCTTTTTAGTGATGACTTTCAAAAGAATTTTCAGGGCTCTGACAAGAGGTTAGAATGCTTAGAGTACCTCCTACCCATCCAAAAACTTCTTTGGACGGGTAGGAAGTATACTTGCATAATCGCACTGGCAATTGGTTGAGACATCATTCTGAATACGATTAGAAGTGTTAGGCCATTATGAGTAAATATTTGTACACTCCAAAATTTTGTATACGCATTCAATTATGATAGCCCTTTCCATGTTTCACCATGACATGGCTGATGAACCCTGGGTTGGCTCCCGATGAGGGAACTCCTCAACGGTCAACAGCAGAGACCCAAAAAAAATTATACACATTCAATTATGATAGACACTTCCATGTTCCACCATGACATCGCTGATGAACCCTGGGTTGGCTCCCGGTGAGGGAACTCCTCAACGGTCAACAGCAGAGACCCAAAATTTTGTATACGAGTTTCGATAGTTTTCGATTTTGATTTCGATTTCGGTTTCGGTATTGGTGTCGATTTCAGTTTAGATTTCGATTTTTATTTCGATTTCTATTTCGTTTTCGATTTCGAATTTGATTTAGAATTCATCATCACCATCACCATCATCATCGGGGGGGGGGGGGGATGGGGGGGCGGCTAAAGGGTAGCGCTAGGTTGGCGGGGGGGGGGGGGTTGGTGGTGGTAGGATTTTTGGAAATAATATTCAGATGAATTAAGTTCCTGACTACTTGACAGGAAGGTTTTAGGTCGCATAAACGGTTTTTTTTAACTTACCATCTGTTGTGTAACTTCAAAACAGTTATTGTGAATATTATTTTTATTCGTGCCTTATGATATGGATAGTATAGATAGGATATGGCTCATATCCTATTTCTGAGCTAAAGTAGTTTTTTTCAATGATGGAAATTAAAACACTAACCTAATTATATCTAGAAGTATTTCTATTAATATTAAAAGAAAGCTTTAAATTTAAAAATTGTCTAATGTCGAGGATTATACGACTATACCAAACGTTGGTCCTTCCCATTCTTCTTTATGGATCGGAAACGTGGACGTTACTACAATCGGACCTCATCAAATTAGAAGTCTTCCAAATGCGATGCTTGAGGCCGATTCTCGGTGTCTCACTCCGCGACCGAATTCGAAACGAGACCATAAGAGAAAGATGCGATCAACTAACAACGATCAAAGAAGAAATACAAAAATGTCGACTACGATGGTTCGGCCATGTTTGCCGAATGAACTTCTTTGGCGAGACCGTCAGACAGAATTAAGAATTCAGCGTTCGGAACCGAAGAAAACCTGGCTAAATAATATCAAACACGACTTCATGAATCAGCGATTATCGGCTATCGATGCTCGAGACGTCGCCAAAAATCGTCAAGAATGAAAGGGTACCGACAGCAGCGTATTGGCTGCGAGGGCGACCCCCTCTCCAATCACCGGCTACGGAATAAATAAATAATAATAATAATATAATAATAATAATATAATAATAATGTGGAGGATGAATCTGATACTTTTTAAGAGGCCTATTACAAAATAGCGTAGGTATTCTTTTAAAATGAGTTTAAAAAATGAACGCATTTTTTTTTGGATGTAACTATAAAAGATAGGATAAATAAATAAATAAATAAATAAATAACTATTCAACCCTGGGAGAAAACCGCGGCACTGAGCGCTCTTCTCTTGCGCAAGCAAATATATACACAATTTCTAATTGTTTTTTGCAGTGTTTTCTCCTTTCTAATGACAATAATTTATATTATGTCGTATTGCTAAAAGAGTGAACTTTAATATAGTATAAGTATTATATAAGAATCTTATTTTATTTCTGAGAAAATTAGAATGATACAGGAAGTTTTTTTTTAAATTTTGTGTAATTGTAAGTAATGTATACCTTGGATATGTGGTCAAAAAACGAAAAAATAAGGCCGCTATGGTCAACAAGAATACATGACGGACATAAAAAAAAATAGTATACGGTTTTCGTTGTAGTGATATTACTGTATTAAGGAGCTCAAAGTTTGCCTTCCGAGCGTTTTACGAATAACGACTTTCGGAAAATGGGCTGAATAAGTAAATAATATTCGTTATATCTAAAATTAAAGGCCGCTATGGTCAACATCAAGAAATGGTCCAGGTAATTCAGTAATTAAAGTTTGTAGAAATCTCTTCATTTCTTGGAATTAGAACGCCAAAAATCCACTTTTCTTGCCTTTCTGGAAAAAATATGTGATAGGGCTCTTAACGAGTTTGTAAATACAACCTAACATCAATTATTTTTAGTTTTTAGTTCTCGATTCATGAAAGCAATACTAGCTACATAGCGACAATTATGTAGAAATAAAACAGCAATGTTATTTTTCCTTAGAGATGTTTAAACAATATGTATAGACGAAAAGTAGTATTTAATAAAAATGGTTCATATTATAAAAATATATATTCAACATTTTCAAATAATGACATTTTAAAAATGATGTTGAAAGCACATATGGCATGTTTGAGTCTGTTGCAGTAGACATTTTTAAGTTGTTGCTCCTGCAGCTGTGAATAAAAATTTCGTATACAAAGTGGTCATTTACACGAATGCCGCAAAATAATCAACTATATCTCAGAGATAACTATGCGTCAATACTGACCACTGTTCCACTATCCGTGCTCAGAAACTTTGTCCCGCCTATATTTTAATATATTGCCCACTGTCACATAAGGCACTGAAAAATATACGTTTTTTGCATTACACATTGGCAGAAAAAAATTAAAACGCCAACTAGAATTGTCAACTACAACGGGCTAACCCGTCACCTCAGGAAGTTTTAACGATTAGTCGTTCAATCTCCCTGAAGTGAGCGCAGAAGACTTGGACAAAACAGTCCACCGTCAAGCTCCGCCACATGCCCGTAAGAGGCCAACGCCTTAACCGCGAGATAGCCAGGAGTGTTACCCAGCGGGCTTACACTCACGCCCTTACTTCCAATTGCGACCAGATTACTCCAGTCTCTCGATTGGTTACGAGTTCGAGGTCGCTTGCGCTGTCCTCTCCCTTACGAAGCGGTGAAACGGTGTATACCGAT
The DNA here is from genome assembly GCA_944548615.1 of Micropterix aruncella. Lineage (NCBI taxonomy): Eukaryota > Metazoa > Arthropoda > Insecta > Lepidoptera > Micropterigidae > Micropterix > Micropterix aruncella. Next base: position 12,832,069 of record OX155959.1, on the reverse strand, counting down.
TCCATCGCGGACCACGGCATCCTTTGCCCGGCTGTTCACCCAGGATCGGGTAGCCGATGGTCGATTCAAGAGCAGTCGCCGTAAGGTCCGCAGCCTCCACCGCTATATAGGAAACAATACTGCTTCCAGACTCCCCCGACTGTTAGTCAGAGTGCACAATCGATTGGTTTACGCGGCACGGTGTGCAGATCGTCCAGAAGCTCCAGAAGGTTGACTCCTAGAGAAACCAGCCCTAAGGCCAGAGTCCTGCCCGGGCTCGGACTTCATGCGTGGAGGCCGCCGGATGGGTGTTGACCCGTGAGTGTGACCAACCCTGAACAGAATGGGTCCTCGTGGCCAACTCAGCAAGGGCCCATTAGTTCCCATTAAAAACGCCAGAACACATTAAACAGAAAATGTGTATATCACATTTCTTCGAAATTTTAACATAAAATTTATAAACTAAAATAAAAACTTACGATGGCGTCGTTGATGAGAAAGGTAAGATTAGCCGCCGGTCTTGACGGTGCTCCAGTACAATTAGCTTTCAGCGTATTTCCGGGCTTGTACTCAAAGGATTCAGGCGCCAGCACCGGGCTGTACTCGGGAAGAGCTGCACAAGAGAGAGAGAGAGAAAGAGAAAATCCTTTATCCTAAAGAGTGCGCCTGCACGCCAAGTGGCGTTCATAAAAATACGCAGACAGAATATTCGTGTTGTATATAATAATAATTAAAATATCTTTTTTCTGTCTTTGTTCATGAACACTTTGCTTCTTAATACACGAGGCTGCAAAAAAAACAATAAAATTTTTACTAAATTTACATTAATAGCTGATTGAGAACAATACATTTCGTAGATGTTTTACAGAATATCATTCTATTATTGAGACATATTTTGGTATGTAGTAAATTAGGCAAAGGTATATAGGTATTAGGTAAAGGTATGTACATATATGTTACTCAAAGGTACCATCCTACAATTAACATCGCATTGACATATCATTAAAAAAACGCTTGTGATTTTAAGATCCTGATTTTCAAAATAGGTTTTGCAATGTCAGTTTACACCTCAATAAGTTCATGAATCTTATAAAAAAGATGGAAATTTTAGTAAAAAACTAGTAAATTCCAAAAGGACGGTATTGTGTTATAGTTTTCTTTAACTCTATGACTCCAAGATTATCGAGTTTTTTTATATCACTATATCACTGATTATGATCCTCACCGGAAAGGCTTTTTAACATATTTTGTTTCATTTATTTTTTCTACTCGTATACAGAGCGAGCAAAATAATATATTTTTATGAAAATTTGTTTTTTTATTTGAGAAATTTAACTTATAAAAAAGTTTGGGAAGCATTGAGCGCGGTGCGCCATCTAGCAGTATGTGAAACATCGCGAATAACCAATATTCTAGATTCATGATTAATGTTTATAGAGGCGATTCTATATCAGATATAAATACAAATATTTTTTTAAATTAACCCAAAAAAAATATTCTTTTATATGTCTAATATTTTGAACAAATGTTGCCTCACCTACCGGCACCCGCTTCTTCTGATGCGCCGCAATCAGTACATTGGACGCTCCTCTTCGCCCCCCCCCCCCCCCGGTAGAAAGCCGCTCTTTCATTTATTTATTTAACTGTAAATATACTACAACCGATTTGATGCACATTAATTTAGAATATAAAAATTAAATTTTGCTAGAGCAGATTTGCTCGCTCGATCCATCCGGAGTGGCTTGCGGTGGATTTTAGTCAATGGCAAAGAAGTATATTTATTTTCAATTCTAAGCTTAATCGCGCACTGCGGTGAAATTTCTCACGTTTTATTTTCGCAAAACCTTTGATATACAGAATGACATGGAAGCGCGCGCACTACGGAAAAAAAATCAGTCTGGATTTAAATTCTGTGGATTGCTGCGGTGCGTCGCCGGACCATTTTTTTCCATACTATAGAGCTATATATAAACTAACGCACTGCGGAAATTATTCCGAATATCACCGGCAGAGACTTGCGTAGTCAAAAAATGACAAAAATCCAAAATTTCCACCGCAGAGCGCGTACCACTCTTTTTCGTTCGGCGTAAAAACGTACCGCAACGCACCGCGCCGCAGTTGACCGTTTTATAAGTACAATTAAAACCTCGACTCTTATACTAAAAATCTGTAAAAATAATATTAAACTACTACACTGTTTCTCACGCCCTCCCAGACTACCATATCTTATGAGGTGATAGAAATACATAGAGTAACGCGTGCAAAAATACTGGAAAAAATGTATCCTAAAGGATATATACTGTACTAACTGAATATAAACTATTATACTTAACTAAATATACTCTATCCTAAATCGAGCTTGTATCCGGATACAAGCTCTAATGAATATTAAGTTAATAATTATAAAATAAAATATAATATCTCTCTATAAATAAATAAATATTATTATTTAATATTATTAGGAATTAATATGAAATAAGTAATGGGTTTGTTTTGGTGCCTTTAATTTTAGGCTATCGCGATTCGCGAGCTCGTATTAGCGACATCTAGTTTAAGGCAAGGGATTCATGAAGACGAATCAATATCGCTCGTTATCGTTTGTTATCGCGGTCCACCGTAAGGTGGCGACTGCTATCGACAGTTTCGCAAAAGTGTTGCCACCGTGGCAAATGGAATAAAAACCAACAAATAACAGTACAAAATATCGACCGCGAGAAATTATATGAATTTACTTAAAAGTATGGAAGTGCGGCCGCTAGATCAAAGCCGCAGGAGGAAATGATATATTATATGTCGGGAAAAGAAACGAAGTGAGGAGACCACTATTAATTTATTGGTAGATTATTTTGTTATCATTTATTTATTTAAAATGAAACCAATTTGTTGTTCAGATGTGAAATGCAAGTAAATCTTTATTTTTCTTACGAACGTATAACTTTAACAATCAAAATAAAAAATAATAAAATAAGGAGATTCTAGTATAGTCTGGTATTATAAAATAATTGCTTCGTAGTATAACTAGCTCGTTATTTCCTAAGTCGGTATCCTTATCAAAAAACAGGCCAGGCGAATAGTGGCCGGGCGGGCGGCCGCGGCGGATCCAATGTACTGACTGCGTCACGGCGGAGGTTGCTGGTCGAGGCGGGTGACGGTGAAATTATTATCTCTGAAATTAAAATTCATTTTGGCAGCGCTATTTGGCAAAGCTGTTCAAAATATTAAACATATTATGGCAGGTAAAATTTTGAAAAATAAGTAAAATTAAAAATTAGACAGATAGCGATGGATTGTATTGTCCACAATTACCAAACTATATTTAGAACTGTTAAAAAAGATGGCATCTTTAATCCTCAGAATATGTCTAACACGGCAACATGACAATGTCCGGCCACATTCAGAGGAAGTCACCCGCGAAAAAATCTAATAATTGTGATGGGAAGTATTACCACACCTGCAATACTCACCAGGTATTGCTCCGTCTGAATATTATTTATTCAGATTTATAGAGCATAAATTACAATATAATACATTTATTTATATTTCTATTTCTAAATCCCTCGTACATATATAACCATCCTCAGTGTCAACTCGATCATCAATTTCAAACAAAATAGATTAAACTCAAATAAATCTGTTTAATGCGTAAATATAACTCGAGCAAATAATAATGAGAATACGACTTTCTATTTGATTATCGAATTATTCACTCAGCTGGGCGACGAATTTTCCAATCCCAAGATGCAAACAAATATTTGAGCAGGATTGTTGCAGATTAACCTTATTCTTCAGATTTAAGCATCACGCTTTTTAAGTAATATATACATGATTTAATGCTTGGAATTGTGAAACTTTAAATGGTTTTTAGGGGGGATTTAATCGCAAAGCTGTTTAATAAATTACATTTGAATGGTCTCGGGGAATAATGATCAAAATCAAGGTCTTAAAAATGTTGATAAATGCATTTTTAAAATTTGCTAACTTAAAAAAGATATTTTATCAAGGCAATGGGAAAAAAATGTATTTTGTCTGTAAACCAAATAAATTTGAGTTTCTAAAATAAAGTTTTCGCATAAATTACACCACAGAAAATGCGCGAAAACTATAATATTACATTATTGTTATAATTGAATGTTTGAGTTTATATTTCTCTTTATTTCTCTAGAGGCAATTCTTATAACAACATAGATATTTGAGTTTCCCAAAAAACAATATTTTTTTATAAATTATACCTTGGAAAAAAGCGCATAACGTGAAAAAATCATTTCATTCATCAGTATTTCCCATCACAGTTCCTCCTCAGCGTCTACCGGAGGGTTATCGAGGTACCCCACCTCTGGACCTGACGGGAAAAAATGAACAAGCTCCACAGTCACCGCGTGCACCCTAACTATTTTCCCGTCACACGTCTTCTTGTCCCTTTATTAAAGGGCAGACTATGATCTATCTTTCGGAAATCTATTCATACTCCGATTCGTTTGGGAACAAGGCACAAGATGGCATTAGTGTCTCATATTCAGGAAAAAAAATATTTATCGTTTCCCCCTAAATCTTCATTTATATCGTTACCTATTATTTCAATATAGTTTTTTTACTAAAAACTTTGATTCTATGTGATTTCTATTTGTTTATGTTATTAGGATTCGATTGTTTATATTATTAGGATTATTAGAATATTTATGATTTCTTTTACAATTTTGACAAATATGATTTTCACATGTCTGTCTCAACCGTTTTCAGTCATTTCAGATGTTTCGTTTATAATTAATTAAAATTCTTGCAATTCATTTTAATTTCAAAACCCATACTTACATACGACGTCGATATATTTAGTGTCCGATCCAGTAGAAAATGTGGGGGCATCGGCCGTTGCTTCGCAGGAATAATTGCCGGCCATATTGAAATCCAATTGCCTTAGAACGACCTGAGTATCATTAGATAGCGCCAACTGCGAAATCATAAATTTAGCAATAAAATAATATATATCTGGTGAGAGTACCGTAAAAACTTCTAGAATGGGTTGAGATAAATTCACCAGACGTTTCCAGTTGCTTCTTAAATTTTGATATGTTCGGAAAGCAAAAAGTGAGAAATTTCCATATGCTATTAGACTCTTTTAGTCAGCCACCATTACTCTTCAGTCTTCCGCCCAATGACTTGCAGTTTTTTAGAACAGATTTAAAGACGTTAAATTTTTACAAAATACACATTACAATATTTTACAAAATACACATTACAATAATATATGGGATAAAATATGAAATATGGGATAAAATATATAGCAAATATAAATAAATAATTATTACATAATATGTGCAGTAATATGTCCTACTAAAATCACGGTTTTAGAGATTGGAAAGTTTTAAAATAATTCTGAATCTATATTAAAAATAAATTATACTATTTACGATCAATAAGTAGGTAAGTTAGTATTTACGAGCAGTAAATATAGACATTATTTCTATGTATCCATATGAATCGCAAAAAAACACTTTTTCATTTATTACGAAATTATTTTCACCTACCAGTAAAAAATGTTTATTGGCATCTTTTGCTTTTGTATTGTAAGAATTTTAACTGGAAACACTGTTGAACAGATTGTACACACAAGATGTAAAATAAATATATAATCGAATGACAAATGATAAATTAATTATATAAAAAATATAGCAAGAGTTTAGAATATATTGAAAGCCAGACTGGTAAAAATAAAGAGTGTCATAATTTACGATTCCCAAATCTTCGATGAAGTGATGTTCCACAGTTCTAAAATAAAAGTTTAACTTCTGGATAACACACGAAGTGCAAATTAGTTGGATAAAGTTTATGGGTTTTCTCTTGGTTTTTTTAGCTATTGTTGTATCCTATGGTAAGCTAATATATCTTATTTTATATTTTATTTTCTCATATCAATTCTTATTTTGCAGGCCCACTTGGAAGAGAAATCTAATCTACAGGCCCACTTGGAAGAGAATCTCATTGGTATATTGTGTCATCCATCAATCCTTCTCTCAGGATTTCACTTTTCAAAGCATCATAACCACTTTTACCTCCAAACTTTTATTACAATAGCATATCATAATACAATATGTACTTACATCGATATTAAGTCCTGGAAGTTCGAAGGTCTTGACACTGGATGTCTCAGAGGGAATAAACCTGTAGAACTCACGATTTCCTTTATACCACTTCACGGAGTACATAAGTTCTCCTTCTGTATCCCGAAGACACTTCAAAATGGCATATCCTCCTTTCTTCACTGTCGGCGGATCAACAACCAGCTCCACGTGACTTAAGGTATCTGTTCCTATTGACAATATAATATATATATATATATATATATATATATATATATATATATATATATATATATATATATATATATATATATATATATATATATATATATATATATATATATATATATATATATATATATATATATATATATATATATATATATATATATATATATATATATATATATATATATATATATATATATATATATATATATATATATATATATATACATATATATATATATATATATATATATATATATATATATATATATATATATATATATATATATATATATATATATATATATATATATATATATATATATATATATAGATATATATATATATATATATATATATATATATTATATATATATATATATATATATATATATATATATATATATATATATATATATATATATATATATATATATATATATATATATATATATATATATATATATATATATATATATATATATATATATATATAATATATATATATATATATATATATATATATATATATATATATATATATATATATATATATATATATATATATATAAAATTATATACATATATATATTACAAAATATATTTAAAATGAATAAAAAATAAATATTAAGATGTTAATTGACAAAAGCAGTCATTATTATAGTCTAGTATAGGACTGGTAATCTTTGCGATCAAGAAGTTTCGGAATAAAATTAATAATGATACGATTTTTCACCTCCGCAAATTCATTTCTCGTAATATTATGAAGCAACCGTTTCATCAATCTCTTAAATTTTGGAGAAGTTATGTATGTTTGAAGTATATTTTTTTAATCAACTAAATTATATTTATATTTTTGGTATTAGAAATATGAAATATTGCTGTTTCTTAAGCCGATTTCAGTCAATAAGAGAAATCTACTTAAAATTATCTTCTCAAAACATTTTTTTTATCTCACCTTTCATTGTTGCAGCAAAGACGAAAAAGCCTAACATTCCAATCAGCAGCATATTTCCTCCTTTAATTGAACACATACTCGTAGTTGCACACGTTTCAAAGTATAGATTCACGTTATTTTTTTCGGTTCCGTTTGAGTGTTTTCAGTGGTTTGTTTGCTGCTTTGGGGCACGCGCAGTTTGCTGCAGGCACTTCAGCGCGAGCGACGAACTGAAAAGAGTAAAGACGGCTAATGCCGCGGCAAAGCGGGCGAGCACTGTCGCGGCCGCGTGGCGAGTTAATAGCGGGCGGTGTTTCCCACTTTTTTCCTGAAAACACGCGAGCGCTTCGGGAGGTGCAAATAGGGGCGCGGACAACAAGGGGCCGACCGCATCGCTGTCGTATCTTTGTATTTCCTGCGGGCGGCTGTTGATGTTGTAGACGCCGACGCCGGCTGATGCGCCGCCGCGCCGGCGTCTATTGATGCCGCCGCAATATCTGTGTCGCTCCAGGTCGCTCATGGTTGTCTCGAAGCTTCTTCATTCAGCAAACAAAGACTATTTGCTCGATATATGGACTAGGTCCTAGAGAAATACTGCGGAAACTTGGTATATATTATCCTTGCCGTTGGTAGTTAGCTAATTTTTGCTAATACGATGTATGTCCGCAAAAAAACTATAGTTTTTCAATAAAGAGGGTTGCTTCCATGATATGTATATATAAGTATAAACGTACTTTATACCAGAAAGAGAAAGAAACAGTTGATCCGATCAAAAAAAGTCAGAACTTCTGGATCACACGGGATGTTTACATCATCCCACGAGAGAAGCCACTAATGGCGAAATCGCTTTGCCTGCCTTTTGTATTTTGTTGCTTGTGATTTCCTAATAAGCGTCCAGCAATCCACTGAGCGTCCGCTGATACACTCCATTTTCCTTGGAATCTTTCTTCCATGTTCGATTTTCTTGGTGGAGGAGTTCGCCATGTTCGTCGCTAACAGCATCACCGTTTTTTTGGGAAGAAGTCCAAGTGTTAATGGAAAAAGTGTAACTTTAAAGTCATGTTACGCCCCAGTCTATCGTAGCCCTGCAGAAAGCTTTCACAAGGAAAGTCTCAACGGAAATGCTTATCACTAACTGTGACGCCCCCCCCCCCACCGTATATCAAAAACTAAAACTACTCGAAGATTTTCATGGTCGTTTTCGTGATTAGCGTGGTCGATTTAGTACAAAGAAACTGACTGTTCTTGTTACATTTTCACTGTTGGCTAGTGTTAGCACTGTATATATTCCCCTAAGTCGACGATTTTCGTAAATCATTTAACATAGCTAGAAATAGGGGTTTCTATTTCATTTGGAAAAAAACAGCTAAGTAAATTCTTTTATTATTTTCAATTTGTAAATTTAAAATACTTATTTGGAAGCAAAGCCGTATTGCATATAAATTCTTTGTGAGCCATTTAGTAATTGACGTCCCATTAATTATGTTTTAGATGAATATAATGCAATGGCTATTCTGAGTAAAATTTTTAGATGGACCAAGTATGGAATTCCTAATATATTGAATACATCTAAGACATGTGATTTTTAATCTATGGAATACCCTGAAAGTATTTTTAACAATTCCAGCAGCGGTTGCTAATGGCGGAAGAAGTCTCAGTATGCTGAAACTGATTAAAACCTAACGATTTTAATCAGTTTGATTATTCTTAATAATTGTAATAATTTCATTATTCATTATTCTTAATAATTTAATATTTAATAATTTCATTATTCTTATTAATTGTAATAATTGTAATAATTCTTAATAATGTCATCATTCTTTCATTATTCTTAATCTTCCATTACATTTCATAATAATTGCATTATTATCATTTAAAACATATTTCTGGCGACAATAACAACAGAACAGGTTGTTGCACTTGCCATAAATTTAACTGAAAATTTGAAATAGTGTCCGGTAATAAAACCTGTAGGATCACTCTGTGAAATTACTGAACACAGAAGCCCATTTATTTCGGCCTCTCGCTCATTTATGTCTATTTTATGTTGATGTTGTAATAACCAATGGATGAAGATCCAATTTGTATGTTTATCTAATTTACTATTATCCACTTTATTTATCAAATTTGGGAAACAATTGTGGACGAGGGTGCTCATATAGGTATTCTCGTATAATAAATAAGCGACCGCTACTGTATTCTAGTATCATACCTAACAACCCTTCGAAAAATTATTACAAAATAAATTATTTATCCGAACCCTAAGGTCATTGTTAACTACTTAATATTCCGATTACTGCGTGACCCAAATTTGATTATTTGTCGAAAATGAGGTCAATATCACGACCCAAGATTCGATAACTTACGCCACCAATAATTATGTCTAGGACAAAAAAGATTATTCCAGTCATTATATAAAACGGAACTTGCGAATGGCACAATTGTTTAGTAAGATCCTATATCTAAACTATCCAAACATATTTGCTATTGATATTTAAAATCGTTATGTACCTACCCGAGCCGTCATCTTCGAAAGTGGCGGTAAAATTTTGGTTTTCAAAAAATAACTTTTGACCATTCTGATTTATTTATGTATACATGGTAAGTTTTAATTATTTAGCTTTCTTCAAGGGGGTGAATCAGTACGAGTGGATAAGCAACTTTTGATTTAAAAAAAATAAAAAGACAAAAACATTTTTTATTTTTTTATTATGTATCTACCTAATTGACATTTAAGTAAAATCTAGCGGTTGGTAAAATATCGCTAAAAAACAATATTACCGATATTTTTACTGCCGATAGATAGCGCAACGCGCTTAGCGCTTTTATATTATTTTTTTTTTAAAAATTTTTAAAAAACAAATAAATAACCCGGTAATTTCTATCAGAAGTTGCTGACTTGCTCGACTGATTAACCCCTTCAAGGATGCCGTTTAACTAAAATAATAAAAAAACGTTTTAAAAAAGTAGGTATTTTATATTACTAATGTAAGTCTTAATCCAATATAGAATCAACTTTGAATCAATAATGTATATTAAGTAATAGAAGCTTTGTCAACAGAATTGCAATTAAGACATAAATAAGATGAACATCGTCCGTGTCCAGGCATTTTAAAAGTGCCTAACTCTTGCTCAAAATGCATTCAATCCATTGTTCTCTTGGATGTGAGTTGGAATAGGAATCGCAGCAAATGATACAATACCAATCCAGGCTGTCATTAAAAATTATCTTTTCTAGAATCATCGTCTTCTAAGACTCTTCGTCTTACAAGGTCTTTTCCATCCGTTGCTTTACCTTTTGGTTTCCCTTTACCCTACCCTTAGCCATTCCTTTATCCTTCCCTAATCCTTTCTCTTAGCTACTCCATTATCCATTTTCTTAACTAGGTACTCCCTTGTCCTTTACCTTCTGTCTCTTTGCCTTTCCTGGGACAAAGCATTCTTTCAGGCGTGTCTGGAAATGCTACTAATTTTCTTTGTTTTCTTCTGGCTGGATGTTGTAGACAAATTTTACAGCACAATCGTACCATAACTTCAGCACATTTTAACAAATATTTACCCAATACTTGTTCCTGAACTGGGCTGAACACTGTCTAGGCGATAATCCAGATTTTAACTTTTTAAGAAAACGAAATAATGCCATGTGACATATCTGTAGTTACCGAGCTACGGTTTTCAGCTTCCTGCCATCTCTGATAACAGCATTAGCTGCACGCCGTAATAATTCAACTGAGCTCTTAGGACGTTCTGTTTTTCTTTTATAGTTTCTCATTATAAAATAATTATAAGCAACTGCAATTACTAGCTGCCTCATCGCGGGGTATATTGTTCCGCGGAAGAAATAGCCCCGAGCCAGCGGAACTTAGAGCCCCAAATTCCCTTTTTTTAAAGCTGTCTCAAATTTTGATAAATATGTAGGTAACACAAGGCAAGTAAAGACATTAGATTAAACATTTCCGAAGGTGTTTCAAACAGTTAAGTACAAGTTGCTCTAAGGAAGAATATACAATTGATTAAACAAACCAAAAAGAAATAATAGAAAAATATTTACTTTCAACTACTAACCAACAACCAAAATTCGTATGTGCCAAACCCGCCGACCCCCCCCCCCCCCCCGCCGTTATAATCTGCGAAGTAATAGCAGCATTATATTCTGCGATGTTTGCCTCCCTGCAAAATAACGGATTACGACTGATAGTACTGCAGTCTACCCCCTACACGCAAAACAACGGATGACGATTGATAGTACTGCAGCCTACCCTGGGTAACGGCGATGGCAACATCGCCAAAACATCGGGTGCTGCACAAAGTTCACGCAGTAAATTCATCTTATCTTATTTGTAATATCAAAGAACCACGATAGTTTTCGGTTTTATACGGTAAATAATATTTCCCGTCGTCTCCATTTGAATTTCATAATCTGTGTTTACGGGCACTTGACTAGTTATCATGTAATTGGTTTTGTGGTGTTGAGCTTTTATTATTATTTGTCACAAACTTTTGTAACGTCGTCAATGAGGAGCTGAAATTTTTAACGCTGCTGGCAATTGGTACAGTATCATTGGTACAGGGCACTTGACTAGTTATCATGTAATTGGTTATGTGGTGTTGAGCTTTTATTATTATTTGTCACAAACTTTTGTAGCGTCGTCAATGAGAAGCTGAAGTTTTTAACGCTGTTGGCAATTGGTACAGTATCATCTGCATATCCTATATTTTTAATGTTTACGCCATTTACCTTAAACTTACTTACGGATTTATGTAGTACATTCATACGTAATCTATAAGGAACAAATAGAACAAAATTTAACGAACCTTGTAAACCGTTGGATACATAATTAAAATTATTTTTTAGATAATTTATAATGCAAGGTGACATGAGACCTTAGAAAAATATCCGGAATGCGCGGACAGAAAAATATCGCGAAAAAATAGGTGGGGGTCAATTTGTAGAGTTTGACCAATAAAAATCCATCGTTGATGAAGCGTCAAGCGCGATTCCACGTCCGCTCGCGCCGGCGACCAGGCGCATACTAAATGCTCTATCGTAGCGCTAGCACAGAACAACTATCTTTACGCAGTGGTGGTATGAGGGTGTGAATGGCAAAGCATATTTAGCGTAACTCTCAGACCGCTATCACGTTTTAATTATAAAAAATGTGGCTAAGTGCTACCCTAGAGAATTAACCAGTCAATATAATGAAATTAAAATAAAATACACTCACCGCTTACATTGTAGGAGTAATCACGCCTGAAAGTTTTCGAAGTTAGTTTAAAGCCTTAATGTCCAAAGCAATAAGCAACTTTTTTGAGTCCAAATTTGAAATTTGTTCCTATTCGAGGGATTCAATTAGAAACTTTTAAAATTAATGATGATATTTTTTTAAAACTCATAAAACTAAAATTATTCAGATATGGTCGTTCCCATGTATCATGTTGCCTTAAAAATATGTTTATTTCGAATTTTTTCATCTATCGCCTGTTTTTTCTCTTTTTACAACCCGACAACTGACTGGCTGAAGTCAAATACCCTCTTTTAGGCTACAAAATTCATTTCTATGTTCCTGCTAAAATTATCAAATTATCTAATATCATCGGTGAGTAAACAAAAATATTATTAAGTTCACACAGTGGACTAGAATCCACGGCCTGCTAGTTAACCCTCATAAAACTCCAGCAATTCCCATTGTTAGCCGTAGCTTAATTGGTCGATAATAAATCACCCTCCCTCCATTACCATTGCCTTCTCAAGTAATTTGCCATTCCACTTTTGAATCGCAAATGAAAAGTTATTAGGCGTATACGTCATCATCAGTATGACGTCTTCTCGTATACGACATTAAGTCTAGCTTTTTAAAAATCACCTTCGGTCCGATAATCTATGAGAATCTATTTTGAAAAGTCGACAATATTTTTATTTTTACAACACTGCCCAACATTAAAGTAGTGTAATGTGGTTAGGGTTCATCTAAGTATGCCTTCCGTTCCTTTATTTCACCATAGCTTCTAAATGCTTGAACCGATTTGGAAGTGTGTGGTATTCTTTGAATTTTTTTGTCGTTTTGTCATCCCGAATATCATACGGTACGTGGGACTAGCCCTTATTGCTCTCGTATAAGGAGAAAGCAGCTTCTTCGATATAAATCGCCATGTTACGTGTGGTTGTGTTGTGACAGTCATCATTTGACAGTTTATTTATATCGTTGTTCTTTTTCGCGGCTGCCAGAAATAGCACATGTAGGGACAGTAACGAATAAAAGTTTAAGAACATTAATTTAGCAAAATAAATTATACAAAATGTACCTAAACCGTCCAAATATCAAGTAAGTGTCTAAATAAACAAATGTCAATATATTTACTTAAATATATCGTGTTTAGTATCAAATGACACGTTTGATTGAGTACATTCCGGAAATATACATCTATCGATATCAGGACTTCCCAACCGGTGGGGCGTGTCCCCCCGGGGGGCCGTAGAGAGATCTTAGGGGGGGCATGAAGTGTTCGGATATTTTAATCTAATTACTTATTATTGTTTATTATTTAAAAAACACACAGATTTAGTCGCGCCACCTAGTTCCAATAGTCAATGTTCTGCAATTACCAGAAGATGTCCAAGAAGAATTTATGGAAATGAAGGCAGATTCGACAATGAAAGATGACTTTCACCTCTTGACTTTGGAGAAATTTTGGATAAAACGATTTCTCCTTAATCCAAAAGTTGCCAATCTTGCCTTGCGAATACTTCTGCCATTTTCTTCGACTTACTTATGTGAAGCAGCGAAATCGTATTGCAGTCGATAATGATTTGATGATAGTCAAACTCTGTCAAAAACAGAACCTGATATCGACCAACTGGTTCAAAAAATGCAGGCGCAAACATCCGATTAATAAATAATAAATCCTGTGAAATAAATATCGTAAAAATAATTTGTGTAATTGAATCAATGAAGAAAATAAAGGGGGGCATGATTTTTTTTTATAATCAGGGGGGGCACCATGCAAAAAAAGTTGGGAAACCCTGATCTTTATGGACATACACCACAAATATGTATTTCACAAACAATATAATTATAAATACAATATTTCACTTTCTGTAACGGTATTAGTGTTGTTTATTCTTTTTATAATAATAGTAATAATAAATGCTTTATTCTTGAGAAAAGAAGGCGAGTTTAACATATTTACTGGTTATTTTTATTATTTAGGTATTTGTGAAAATTAAAACATATGTCTGATTTTCGTAGCCCGCTGAAGTATGCAAAAAATGGAAGGCCCACGCCCTATCAGTCAAAAATGTATTCTGCAGACTAAGTAACCATCGTTCCTCAACGATAACTTCAACTTCCTGTCATCACACGGATGACAGGAAGTTGACAGTCCTGTGAGATCGATAATGAGAATAAGGGTGAATGTGATGTTGCAGATTCAGACTTGTCCTACGTACGCAAAGTAAGCAATGCATTATGACACCTGGATCCTTGAATTTACATGAAAACCAATGACATAAACACACTTATAGGACACAACGCTGCGTATGATAAGTGTGCTTCTAAGTCGTTTTCATGCAAATTCACAGGTCCAGATATCTTAATGCGTTTAGTAAGTTACGTAGAGAGGCCTAGGAGGGTTGAAACAGAGGTAAGTCGAAACAAATAGAGCTGTCAACGGGCGAAACCGTCACCTCATGAAGATTTAACGATTGGTCGTTCTATCTCCCGTGAAGTGAACGCAGAAGACTTGGACAAAACAGTCCACCGTCAAGCTCCGCCACATGCCCGTAAGAGGCCAACGCCTTATCCGCGAGATAACCAGGTATGTTACCCAGTGGGCTTATACTCACCCCCTTACTTCCAATTGCGACCAGATTACTCCGATCTCTGGACTGGTTACGAGTTCGAGGTCGCTTGTGCGGTCCTCTCCCTTACGAAGCGGTGAAACGGTGTGTACCGAATCTATCGCGGACCACGGCATCCTTTGCCCGGCTGTTCACCCAGGATCGAGTAGCCGATGGTCGTTTCAAGAGCAGTCGCCGTGAGGTCCGCAACCACCCCCGCTCTATAGGAAACGGTACTGCTTACAGACTCCCTCGACTGTTAGTCAGAGTGCGCAATCGATTGGCTTATGCCGCACGGTGCGCAGACCGTCCAGGAGCGCCAGAAGGTTGACTCCTAGGGGAAACTAGCCCTAAGGCCAGAGTCCTGCCCGGGCTCGCACTTCATGCGTGGAGACCGCCGGATGGGTGTTGACCCGTGAGTGTGACCAACCCTACACTAAAAGAGCCAGAACATAGAACGTGTTAGAGCAAGAACTTTAGAACGATTTCGCATTCTAGCTGTTTTCGGCTCTAGAATGTAGCGAATGAATGCTCACAAAGTTATCACCTCGTCGAGACCGCACGTAATCGCACGAACGATGTCTGAGGACGATTATAATATAATAGCAAGTGCTTCTTTCATCGTAATGCACCAGTTAATTAAAAAGAAAAAGAAATGAAAAGTCGGTGTTGATAGTTTTTCGTTGTTTATATTTGCCAATAAGAAAACCCATGTGTTATAGGCGAAACATTTCGATTTGTTTTAGCTCTCTCATCTCTGATCCACTTCTAAATTTTTGCGACATGGATTTTTGTCTCTCTTTGGGATGTAAAGCCAAAGTAACTCCATCGTCTTTTTTACATCTTCCGGACTGGTTTTCATAAGTTCAGCAATCTGATTCCAAGCATCTTGCTTTTTGATAGCATGTTTGTACTCCCGTACTTTGGGTTCCAAAAGCAACTTTGCTCGTGATATAATTCTATTAATCGAAGACACACATCGTTCGTCCAATCCCTTTTGAAAATACGAACGCAAAAGATTTCGGCACGTAGAATGCTAGAACGCTTTGAAGAGATCGCCTAGTCAAACGAGCGCGTCTGAACACGAACGAATGCTCTAGGCTACTTTTCGCGCGCTCTGACGTCATTCACACTAAACTTTCATAGTTAGAAATATAATGTAAATTTCCATATATATCAATTGGATGGTTGGTTGGGTAGGGTGTGGGTGGAACTTGACATGCGACCACCTCCAGGTGCTAAGTTCTGGGTTACAAGACGAGCGATGAGTTGCAGTTGCATAGTGAAAAATGCAAAAGAAATAGTAAATGCCTGTTTTTCTAAGACGTAGCACAAACGGAAAATAGAGTTTTGATTAAAATTTTATTAACTTCATTTATTTAAACCATATAACAAGCATAAAAACTAAATCGTGCTAATTTTAAATGATTTAACTAGCTTTAAAAGTTTTGAAAAAGGCGCATTTTTTTATATTTTCCATTAACTTTAAGTACGATGCTCGAACGTAAAGTGCTAACCGATTCATTTATTTTTTTGATGTTTTTCTTCCTATTATAATAGGCAACTTTTCCGCACAAGAGCGTGCCAAAAAAAACCTTTTTATACCCAACCTATAATTTGATTTGTCTTTCTCGATTGTTATCATTCTTACAATTATGGTTTATACTGTATCTTGATGATTCGCACACTGATGAAAGATACTGTCAATATTATCTGACTCGATTCTGCTAAGATTGTTTTTGCACATATTTTAAAACTCCCGAAAATGCCATTTCTTTTCTTTAAATAGATCGTTTCATGAGAGAAATCCATGTTTATTTAATCACCGAAGGGTTAATCTTGTGGATTTAGTTACAAGCAAATTGAAAAAATAATTTATATCAGAGATTATTATCTTGTTGAAAGAGTCCTTCCATAGCCTCTTAATAGGCTTCCAAACTATTAAAAGTGCTAAAAAAAATACACGGTGTGACTCGCTCTGCGCTCAGACTAGAGAGCCCCTAAAAGTATAACTATAGAAATGTTAGAATCCCGATAACTTAGGATTGTATAGCTAAATTCCGGGATTAAATGAAATGTTCTTATATAAAATGCGCATGAGACATGCATATTTTCGCTTCTAGTTAAATAATAGTACGATGAGTCTGATTGATCGTGCTGTGACTTCGTAGTTATAGCGTTTGTGAGCTGGCCAGCTGAAGATTTCGAGACATTCGGAGTGAAATTACAGCAAGGAATCGCGCCATAAAATAGAAAGGTCTGTAAACTTTGATTCCTTCTCCTCTCCACAATGATGATTATAATTCTTTAAAATAACCAACCTTCCTTACAGTCCATTTGCTATATATTATTAAAATTAAAGTCAACACTGATTATATAACGAAAATTGGGTTTCCATAAAATACACATTCTTTTAGTCGTCCACACTGTCAGTATACGGATGTGATATGTGATGTAATATGTGATATATAGGAATATGTAACCTCGTGACCTGTCACAAATAGGCACCGTTGTCACAAACAGGGCGAGCTGATTAGCGACAGCTTTCGGGAAACCTGTCCATTCCTGATAACATGATTGAGCTTCGTTCGTCGCTCAGCCCATGGCAACGGTTCCCCCGGAAATGAACTAATTAATGACAACTGACATGATTGATGACGCTTTGTCGCCGAATCGCTATTTGCGCATCTGGAGTCGTAATTTTCGCGAGTGCTTCGGGAACAGTAGATTTTGATTTAACCCGAATGCGCACGGTCACGAAAAGATGCATTATTCGCATATTGGGGTATCTGACATAAAGAAATCAGACGGCCTTAAATTAATAATTTCGAAATCAGTGCAAAGAAGCGGACCTCACTAAACACCACACACCATAATCAAATTAAACAATGTAAAAAGAAATGTTACATAAATAGTTAGATAAATATCTGAAGTAGGTAATAGGTAACTGAAATTCTATTTAATAATTTTCTATAACATATATTTTATAAACTCGTAGAGAAATACGATGTTTAGTTTCATATTCTATTTTATTAACCTATTCTAGTGTCAACTTATAATTAAATAAAATGATCCATCCTCCAAGAACATTTAAAATCTCTCAAAACTCATTAGTTTTCAGTGAAATTCAGCAAATTTTTCTTCAAAAAATAATAACACGAAAAAGTTGGTTTTTTTGCCGAAATTTAGTAAACAACCAGTGTTCTACAAAATATTTTATGTATGTTGATAATGTTCTTTAAGTTTTTGACTGAGATTCAACAATCTCAGAGTCAAAGACTTGAAGAATATTCTAAATACATTGAAAAAGTATCATTTCAGATTTTTCATTTCAAATCTCTCTATCGATTATTATGATTCTCTTTGACTATTCTATGACTATTTCCATGTCGAAATAGGTGATATATTTTGTAGTATTTTGTAGCATAGCGTATAGGGTTTACTATGGGTTACTTTTTTTTCTCCTTTTACAAGCTTTTATTTACGTTCTAAGTTTCACAGCGGCAGGACTACTGCACCCAGGTTTAGCTTTCCACGAGGGGACTCCTCAGCGGTCGACAGCACAGAAACGACATTTTGTATACGCACTCAATTATGATATTTTATATAATTCTAAGTTTCACCACAATATGCTGCACACAGGTTTGGCTTCCAACGAGAGGACTCCTCAACGGTCAACAGCACAAACACGAAATTCTGTAGAGCATTCAATTATGACAGCCACTTCTAAGTTCCACTATGAAATGACTGCTACACCTAGGGTTGGCTCGGGACAGAGCATTTTAATAAAAGCTGGTTTTTAAAAAAGTGCTTTATTATTAACTTTTTCTATTTTCTTTCTGTTCTATGTGATCAATTCACGGAAACGTTAAAGCGGCTGAATTACCGATATAGCCTGATCGTTTTTATTTTAATTTTGATGTAGTCACACTGTTTCCGTCTCTGACAGCGTGACAACATGATTTATTCTTCTCGCGCGAAAACTGTTAACAGAAACCTGTTAGCATGATTAAATTCGAATCGGACTATTTTGTTGCCCGTTTCTGATTGCTTGCGCGGCGTCGGCATCGACTTCTAAAGCGAGTAGATTTCATTTTCACCTCATTTTCACAGTCGAATCGTTTCTTCGCTCCGTGCAGGTTCGCATACTGAATGCATTCAAAACGAAGCCTCGTCGGCTCGCAAAGAAGCGCCGAGGAAAAAGCATTTTAAGCAGGTATAATAAGATAATATAACCTTACAAATATGCTTTGTTGATAATATAACATATCTTGTTTAATATTTTGTTCACAAGGTAAAGTACACGTTGCATTGGCTGTCTTTTATTTTAAAAATAAATGGTGTCGTTTTAAATGAATGAATAAAAATATTGCAGATAGTTCTTTTATTATGATAAATCGTACCCAGCCTTTAGAGTCATTCCTTTGAGTAAGGTCCCTGCTGAGTTCGATCGGGGTTTAAGTCCGATTTTTATATTACATTCATAAAATGATAGAACAAGCCGTTCTTGACAGGGTAAGACGTTGCGTCAAATTGATCTAACTACCCAACAGAAATAAACCGTACGCCAAATTAAAGGTTTTCCTACGTACTTTTTCTCAAGTAACCAAGAACAATTCCAGTACACAACTGAGATAGATGTACTAGAAGTAAATATATTTAAAAAAAAACACAACTGGTGTTACAGAAAGTATATCTATAGTATATTTTACTACGGTTTTTAATGAAATTATGTGTTTTATGTATATATCCATATAGATAGATATATATTTGCAGGGTGTATTAAATCAGACCTAAACACGATATATTTATTGACGTTTGGACATTTAGATAACTATTTTTTGACATTTTAGGTACAGTTATTACGTACTGTTTACCTACCTATAATATTCGGGATGACATAACGATTCTAACAATATTACACATTTCCAAATCGGTTCAAGCGTTTAGAAGTTATAGTGGAATTAAAAATCATGGTTTGATCATTTTTACATACCGTATTTTTCTGAACACAATTGCGTAGTTTTATAATTTTCTAAAATATTATATTGAAATAAATTCGTAAGAACCAAACACGGTTATTTAAATATCGGTAATATTTTGTGAAGTGTAATAATTAAACGCTTTGTATAATTTATTTTGCTAAATTAATACTCCAAATATTTCTCTTCGTTTCTACCTGATCTATTTCTGATGGCCGCGAAAACCAAGAACGAAAAAAAATTGAACTGTCAAATGATATATGTCAACACGTACCGCGAAACAAGGCGATTTATATTAAGGACGCTGCTTTCTCCTTATATGAGAGCAAGGCAACAGTACGACACACTTCTAAATCGGATCAAGCGTTTAGACGTCATGGTGGAATAAAGAATCGGAAGACATACATAAATGAATCGCGAACACATAACACTCCTTTTGGGCAGTCGTGTAAAAAGAGTCGAATCGCCGATTATCGAGTATTGCTCCGTTTTAAATCAAATCTTATTTTGTGCATAAAATGAGTAACACAAAATTCTAAAAGATAAAATATATGTCTATGTTTCTGAGTAGAACCTTTATAATAAATCGTATTTAAAATGGTTACCTATTGAATTACCTTCTATTTTGTTTATTTTTAACTGTCCCTTTCTTTTTGTTTTTACTTTTCGAATAACATTAATATAGTAATATTATTTCATGTTTTTACATCATAATTGCGCATCTAGATACAGGCCTTAAAAGCCTTGTTAGATGTGCATTGCGCCGTTTGTTACTTGAACTGTTTTGATCTTAAGCTGTTTTTTTACTAAGTTTAATATCTTTACTTCAGTGACAATGTAACCAATGTTTCTGTATAAGTATTAAATAAATAAATATATTCATATAATGAAAACAAACAACATTCAACAGAAATATATGTATTTTTGCATTAATAATATATTGGAATGTCCACATATAAAAGCCCTGAGGGATGATTGCCTATTTCTATAATATATTATGTGTAAAAAATCCAAAAACATTTAAATTATTAAATCATTTTGTATGTCAAAAGTTTAAGGTTTGATGTTAGTTGATAGTACGAATATAATCTTAGAATAATATCACTGTCTCCGTCTCGATTACTCTTTAGGCTCGAAGCTTTTCTATGTCGTTTCTACATAAAATTGTTCATACTGGGTTGGACAGTCCATACCTCCTGAGTAGGGTGAGCATACGAGCGCCTTTCCGATTCGCACGCGCTCACTTAACTTTTTACATAGGGGAAGCGCTATAGTTAGTGGCCATTTAAGGTCTTTCCATTCACTTTTTCACTCATTACTCTTTATCTCACTGAAATATTTCTTTGTAATTTTTTAGGCCTAATCTTGTTTATATTTTTGATTAGTTATTAAATGTTTTATCTTAATAATAATAATATTTCATATATATATTTATTATTAAAAAAAAACGAAATGCGACAGTAATTGGCCACTTTTTTATAGTAATTGGCCACTTTATGACACAGTTATTGGCCACGGCATTTATGAATACCTATTTTAGTAAAATATAGGATTTTAAACTAATAGGTAGGTACCTAGGTACCTCTCACATATTTTTTAAAGTAATAATTAAACTAATATAAATAAACACCGAGTTCTTTTAAATTATTTATTAAATGTTGAAACAAATGACAAAAATTACTTTAGTGATAATTAAAATTAATTTCCTTCATTAGCTCTTCGGCGTCCAGAGAATCTTCAGAAGTTGGAATCATCCGAGTCGTCATCCAACTTATAACATTTGTGATACATGAAGTCACCTAATTCTTCCTTCTCTGGCAGGTTTACTTTATGCTTTTTCACTGAGGGAATACATGATCTGTGGTATGAATAGTTACATGAATCGCAAAGTAATGCTTTGCGTTTCACGACGATCCCTTTATATTTTTGGCAAATATCTACTTCTTCGTTAGTAATAATTGTAATGTTATTACTTTTATCTATGCTAGATTTGGTTCCAGATATTCCAAATGTTTCACTGACTAATTGGTTCTTTCACCAATTTTTAGATTTTTCAGAAATTTTCTTTTTCAAAATTACTGTTTATTTGTTTATTTTCGGCTTGTTTTTGCTTTCTTCCGAAGGCGAGTTGCTCTCTTTTCACTTTTCTTTCATTTTTTTTATTTTTCCAACAGTTTTTTTTCAATACACTTTCTGAAATTATCAGAAGTTATCACAAAAGGCAACTTTTCATCATTTCTAATGAATTTTCTTTTATTTTCCGGTGCTTTTTGAAAATAATTCTCTATGGAATCTGCTTTTCTTTTTAAAAAAATCTGGTTTTGAAACCCTGGATGAACCAGAAGTTTACGGTTGATTTCAAAAATCCCAATTGTCGGTTGGAATAATGGAGATTTTAAGGTTTGTGATATATCACAAAGTTAAAACAAAGTCAGTTTTAAAGAATTTCCACAAGTCATGTAAAATAATGGATTCGTCATTGACATAACCGGCCGTGGACTGAAGAAACTCCATTTTGTGTATATTTCCAACGCCGACTATTCCCTTGAAATCCTCATACGACATTACGTTATTTTCCTTTGAACACTGCTCTCACAGACACTGTGGCCAAAATCTTTTTTAGCATAGTCCACACGAGGATGAGCGAATTCATGCACCGGAATGAGTACCTTGGAGTATCAGTTCAAAAAGGCTTCATGCGTGGCGTCTCGGGCTGCCTCGAGCACAATTCTCTCCTGGCTGCTGCCATCAAGGATGCGAGACAGCACGAACGCCAAATCAATGTATGCTGGCTCGACCTAGAGAATGCCTTTGGGTCAGTCCGACACAGTCTCCTCCACTTTGCACTCCGCTGGTACAACTTCCCACCAGTCGTGCGTGACATTGTAGCCTCCTACTACAACTGTCTGACTTTCCATGTTAAAACGCAAGAATGGACTACCCGCTCTATACCATATTCAATTGGACTATTTCAGGGCTGTTGCCTCTCCCCGACGATTTTTAATATAGTTTTTAATATACTGCTGGAAAGCCTGACCCAGTTTGACAGGAAGTGGGGCTACCGTTTTAAAACAGACGGCCAATACACCTCGTCGTGCCTCGCTTTTGCCGACGACCTAACTTTCATCACCAGAAGCCCCAAGCAGCTTTCCTTGCTATTACAGAAAGTGGAGCTTTTCTGCGACTGGTCAGGCTGTATAAAAGTGAAGCCCTCCAAATGTTTTTGCCTTGGACTCGCCCGCATGGGCACAAAATTTACATCCTATGACCCCAAATTGGTCTATAAGGGCTCTAATATCTCCCTTATAGACCCAAACAATCATTTCAAATTTCTCGGCAGAAAAATCACCCATCAGGGAAAAGACGTCTCGGGCGATCATGTTATAGAGCATTTCAAAAGTTGCCTGGCGAAAATAGATGCCTTGCTAATTTCTGGCCCTCGTAAGGCCTGGATCTATGACAATTATCTAACGTCACATTTGTCATGGCCCTTTCTTATTTACGATTTTACCAAAACCCAACTGTCCCGTCTAGATGCGCTGGTGACAGCTAGTTTAAAATCCTGGCTGTCCTTAGCCAAACCAGCTGACCCCTCGACTCTCTTCAGGTCCAAACAAAATTTTGGGCTAGCGCTTATACTGCCCTCTCTGCTCTACGCCAACTCCAGAATAACCAAAAATTCGATTCTGTGCAATTCCAAAGATCCGGCAATATCGAAGCACGTAATAAGTGGCCGTAGTGATTCAAATGATCTACAAGCCCGCGTAGACTTCCACAAAAAGTTCCTTACTGGAATCAGCCAGAATGGCACTGGTCTGGGGTATGGCAGTACAACCACGAGCGACGTGGACTTGAAGAAGTCTCTTTTGCGGGGAGATTACGACAGCAAGAGTATGGCTCATGCTATTGGCCTTCAATGCCAGAATGATTGGACAACAATTGGGGACTTTTGCATTCCGCCTCCAATGCACTGGAAGGTAATGCTCTATGACTGTACGCCAGAGATGCTGAAATTTTATTTGAATGCCTTTCAGCATACACTTCCAGACCCCAGTAACCTCGCTCGTTGGAGCTTTGCCGAGGTTAGTTCTTGTCCCCTCTGTAGCAATACCCCTTGCACAGCTAGACACATTCTAGCTGGCTGCAAGGTGGCCTTAGATCAAGGACGGTACACTTACCGCCATGACAAAGTTCTCGCTGTTATTCGCGAGGTAATTAGTCTCTCAGTGGCTCGTGCCAACAAGGGTTTGACAGTATCCTCCAAACCCCCAATACAGTTTGTGCGGGATGGCTCTAAAGGCAAAAAACATTTAACTACAAAACCTTTCTCAATAATCGAGAAAGCTACGGATTGGATTCTGGAGGTTGATTCGGTCTCTAAGCAGTATAAATTCCCTGAAAGTCTCGGATGCACAGCCCTCCGTCCAGATATAACTCTTTACTCTCTATCTCGGAAGGTGGCTCTTATTGTAGAATTAACTGTTCCATGGGAATCAAATATCCCAAAAGACCACGAGTACATATTAAATAAATACCATGATCTCGCAAATGCCGTAACCCGGAACGGCTTCACTGTTCACCTTCACGCGGTGGAAGTTGGCGCTCGTGGCCTGCCAGCTAAATCTCTATTTCACCTCTTTAAAGATCTTGGCCTTTTCAGAAAAATAATCAACTCTTTCTTAGAAAAATTATCTAAAACTGCGATTTGCGCATCTCAAATTCTATGGCTTCGAAGGGGGAGTGAATGGGTGGCAAGGTGAACGCTCACATGTGGCAAGACAGCTGTCCTAAACCTACCACAGCCGGTTCGTAAGTCCGGAATCCACTGCTCACCCCCCAGAAGTGTAAAAAATTGTATTATGATGGGCCCGACTCCGGTCGGTGAATTCCATGGCAGCTCCGTTTGTATTTATTTATCACTTTTCTGGTAGGCGCTTATAAGGAAATACTATTAAAAGGGAACATACTTTCCCATCTGCATAAAACGTAAAGAGTACAGTAATGTTCTCTTTGGCAGAGCCTTGCTCTACGGCATAAACATTTTTGTAGCCTTTAGGTGCTGGAACACCCCCATTAGAAGGGCATATCTGTAAGCCTGTCTTATCAGCGCTAAAAATTCTTGACTAATCCTTCATAACTTCTAGTAAATTTTCATCTTTAAGGATATTTTTTATTTCTCCAAACCATTTCTTTATGTCAGTTACTGTGACGCATGTACTTGCTCTGGTTACTCCTTCGCTAGTTCTTTGGGCTATAGTCGAATGTCTCTTCAAGAATGCTTGCAGCCAACCACGCCCTGGCCTGTTATTAGGGAATGGATTGTCTCTTGCATTTTCCGTAAGGTACATTTGAACCGTATTTATAAGGTCATATTTTTTTCTTGGAAACCCCTTTCGAGGCATACTGACGACCCATGCCTCAATGGCATCCTCTGCCTCTGTTGATAAATAAGGGTTTGGCCCAAATTCTGATTTCGTAGTTGGATTTTTAAGTTTGAACTGTAGCGTAGCTCTGGGTATATTGAACTTTTTTGCAGTGGCTCTTAAAGACAAAGCTTTATTTTGTATATCTTCTAAGGCCTGGTCTAAGATTTCTTTCGTGTATAGGGGTTATTTAGGCATGGCTGTGGGAGAGAAATCTGTAAAAATAACAATAATAACATTAAAATTCAGCAGTGGCTAATAACTGCAGATAATAAAAGAGTAGATTGGCATAGTTGCTATAGCTATTGGCCCCTATAATGTTATAGTTTTTGTCCTAGGCCAATAACTGTTAAATAAGTTCAGAATTATGTGAAAATATAGCCATGAGTACTACTCCACATGAACAATCTAATTCTAACAAAAAAACAATGACTTTTTAATACAACATGAAACACAGTTATTGGCATAGGTGGCCAATACTACGACAACAAAGTTTTTGCGCACAGTAATTTGCCACCCCAATTTTCTTGGTTATAAATTGACTAATTCGATTCTGAGATCAAAAATAATATTATTTAATCATATTTACCCCTCCACGTTGTTGAATTTGTTGTTTTCACAATATCCTTCCACTGTCAAGGTGTTTAACAAAAAGTTCTCCTCCTTAACAAATCCTTAAGAATAAGACGTGTTTTCGGCGACGCTGTCAGAAATCGAAAGAAAGTAGGGGATAACGCCATCTAATGATGGACTACTATACCTATATGGAAACAACAAAAATGGAGTTACCAGATGGATTTTTAAGAAACGCTATTGAAAGTAAGGAAATCTTATTTTTTAACACTAAACACTCAGTGTCCAATAACTATAGCATGGCCAATAACTGTAGCGCTTCCCCTACCAAGGTTCAACACTAACTATGGTTCCAATTCGTTATTGCCGCGCGTTATTCATGCATACAATGTACCTATGCTTTAACGATATTGACATATTTAACCATCAAAATAGTCGATCCTAAAGGTTAAGGAGGTACGTGAAAAACTGATTATCATATCGGATTGAATTAGCATGCACATACAAGCACTCACAAGCACATTCGCACTACAGATACACACACCTACACACACATACATACACGCTCACACACATACAAACAACCACACACACACACACATACACGCTCTCCATCACACAAACACCCACCAACACCCATACACTCGCACATAGCGATTTTAACTAGTTTTAAATTCTTTTTGGTTTTCTTTGTATTGTACGTTTAGCATATTTTTTAATCCTTATATAGCAAATAATTTAAAACATCATTGGCTTTACTACTGTTATATATTATGCTTATTATGTTTTTAACAAAAAATAAATAAAAATAAAATAAAAACTTTTGTTTTATTGGCTGAATTTAATTTCTTCTTTCTTTATAAGAATTCAACAACATTGACTTATTTCAATTGCAATTCTAATATTTTTCCTAATATTATGATGATGACAATCAATCTACTCACCCTTCATAAGTGTGAGAATTCATCACACATTCAAATATGAGTACTATATATGATTTATACACAATGTATTAAATGTGCTTCTCAAGCAAAAGTTTGCTATCGAGAACTACTCCCGGATCCCGCATTATGCTCTTCTCGTTATAATCTCTCCGCCCACTCCATAGTCAAACCTGTACCGTATCGTGTTTCACATGAAGGCAACTTTATGTATGAATAAAGGGAATTAGGTATCCATCAGCCCTCGTATCTGGAAAGTTTACACGTCAAATTTGGGTCGATTTATCCGGAACACTGACAAAACATTACACGCGGTTTTAGCAAACGATCCTTTCATTACAACTTACGTCTTTAAAGGTAAGTTGTATAATCGTACGAGTACCTACCTATACAACGCATTAGTGAATAAATTTTATGATGTTGTGAAAATGCACGTTGATGTAATCGCTTTACAGCTCTATTTTCAACATATATATGGGAACATTATGTGATGTAAAAACATAAGCAAATTTAAAATCCGTTTAGGATCAACCATGATAATTTAACCTCAATATGTAAGTCGATCTAAGATTTTTTTTTTAGAGTGAAAAGAATATCGAATAAAAAAATATGTTCAGAATGTTCAGGTGGAGTTCAGAATGTTAATCAAATCTGTCTGGCAATTTCCTAGTGACCGTGAGGACATTGGTTACCAGATACATATGTTTAAAACGATTTTTTGGGTTTCTAGAACCTCAAAATTTAAAGATCCACTAAAATATCCAAATCGATTTTTTGTTTTAAGCTACAAAAAACAGAACCTTTGCTATATAAAACATGGTAACAATTCTCACAGCATATACATCGTATCTATAAGTAACCTGCAGATTATTTTTAACCGACTTCAAAAAAAGGAGGAGGTTATCAAATCAGTTGTCTTTTTTTTCATGTTTGTTACCTCAGAGGTCTTTCATTTGTTAACCGATTTCCAAAATTTTTTTTTATTTGAAAAAATATACTACTTAATAGATTGGTCCCATTTTTATCGAAATCCTGTTCTTATTATGGGATCTATGAGGAATTGAGGAAACTCCTCATATATGATTCCATGAAGTTTAAAATGTACGTGTTGGTTCAATTTCGATGAAAATGCATTTTTTTATCGCAAGCGTGACCTGATTCTACACCCTGGGTTGGCTCCCGACGAGGGGACTTTACAACGGTCAACAGCACAGACACGAAATTTTGTATACTTATTCAATATTCTGATAGCCCGTTCTAAGTTTCATCATGACATGACTGCTGCAGCCAGGGTTGGCTCTCGACGAGGGTACCACTCGACGATCAATAGCACAGACACGAAATTTTGTGTATGCATTAAATTACGACAGCCCGTTTTAAGATTTACGAAGACAGGACTGCGGCACCCAGGGTTGGCTTCGAACGAGGGAACTCCTCAACGGTCAATAGTCACAACATTTTGTATACGCATTCAATTATGATAGCCCGTTCTAAGTATCACCATGACATTGCTGCATCACTTATAAAAAAATGCATAATTTGCATAGTTATTTTTTTTCTATTATTACCTACTCAAAGATTGCCAACTTTTTACTTCCTTCAAGGAACATATCGTACATACTAGCTTTTTTGTATACTATTAGTTAATTTGTTAACAGTATTTATACTGCCTTTTTCAATGTGCCGGTCCTAACAACGTTACACAGTAGTCAGGTTACAGTATTGGCAATTACTTGGATAAAAATCAGCCTTGGTTTAGCTTTTCAATATTATTTTCGCCTCTTAGATCGCGATGACCTAGAGAACCGTTGCACAGGTTCTAATTTACTTTCTAGGAAGGCTGAACTGTGCCGAACATTGACGTCAGTATTAAGAGGACAAAGCAATGGTCTTTAAGACAAAATCTAAAATCACAACATTATCATAGCCGACTACACAATAGAATAAATTCTTAATTAAAAAGGCAGTTAGATACAATACAAGGAAGAAAAATTATGACGAAATGGTTGATTGAGCTGAGAAGGAATGAAACTGAGAAATTGGTTAATGATAGTGCTGTATATATAAGAATACCTAACTATATAAAATTAGTACTTTTATGTATATGTATAGATATAAAATATATGTATATATGTGTATGTATGTATATATATATTTGTATGTATATGTCTAGATGTATATTTAAATATGTGTATGTGTATATACGATTATTTAATATTATTATGTATATTACATTATTAAAATATTAAGTAAATGTAATATTTGTTTAAATTTTAGTCTACCACATAAAGCAATGCTAGATTATGTTACACTTACCAACCAAAAAAAAAGGAAAAAAGAATACATAAAAGTCCACCTTAGTACGGGCATCACTCCTGCAAGGTAGATTTTAATTTTAATAATATAGTATTTTAAATGTGTGTGAAATATTTATAAATAAATAAAATAGCTATTTATTTTTCTTCACAGCAATGCTTCTTTTTGTTAGCTCAGGCATCTGATCTGTGTACTTTACAGTAAGGCGTTATTGCAATTGAAAGCCTCTGCAGCGATGGGCTAAAGCGAGAACTACGTACTGTGAATGTTTTATCATTATAACTTTATCTTGAACTTTCGCGTGTCATGTCAATAGGTAATCTTTACCTGTTGGTATCAGGATGTAACTCAGTCAATATACGAGTAATATACTGAGAAATTTTGTAAAACATCCACTGGAAAATCGATAAATTAATTGGAATATTGCTGCTGTTAAGACAAAAATACCTCACTAATAATTTGTAAGTAAACCTAATAATTTGAGCCAGGAATTAGAACAAATTTTTGTTCGACATTGTCATAAAACCTTATCTCAAATAAATAATTTTAAATTCTTATTTCACTAAATAAGTAAACCTAATAATGTGTATTTATTTATTTATTTATTTTAGTAACACTACGTTAGTAACCTATTTTAGTAACACATCTAGTAAACAATTAATGTCATATTTGTAAGTAAGATGTTAGCAAGAAATTGATGCGAAATTATTTTTAATGTTTGACAAAGTCGCCTAACTAGGCCTAGGCCTGTTCTAAGGCAGACTTTTAATGACTAGATATTAAGTGTGCACTGTCAACTTAAACTATACTTAGTACTTATTTTTAAATCGACAAATATGAAACTACAAATATTTACGCATATACAAATATAGATACTCATATACATCTATAGATAAAATATATATCCATATATGCAAACATACACATATGTACATATATGTATACGAAAATTATAATAATAATATCGTGTTACTTATCGTATTCCAAAATTAGATTGTGACGTTTAGGCCAGGAATTAGAACAAAATTTTGTTCGACATTGTCACAAAACCTCATCACAAAAAAAATATTTGAAATTCTTACCCGAGCTTGTTAAAATTATGTATATGGTATATTTAATATTTATATAATATCTACTAGCTGTACTGGGCCACGCATTGCTGTGGCTCAGTCTGGTTAAATGGAAAAGAAAGAAAAGGTAAAACACACGTTTGTAATATATTATTATTGTTTCTAATATGGTAGGGGGAAGTACCTAACGCCGGACGGCACCTAGCGTCATACACTAATAGTATCTCAACAAGTCGCGGCGCGATCGATACAAAGACGGGTGGAAAGGGTGCGGGGAAGCGTAAGCTTTCCCTTTTCCTACGCCTTTGTATCTATCGCGCAGCGACTTGTCGAGATACTGTTAGTGTCCGATGCTAGGTGCCGTCCGGCTTTGGGAGACCTCCCCCTATGTAATATAGGTATATAAAAACAAGCGCGTATTCGAATGCAAGGTTGTGTACAAATCAATCGGTGAAGAACATTCGAATATTTACTGCTACATATTATTGTTATATGTTGTAGAATAAATATCGATTAATCACACGATGTATTACCCAACAGCTATTGTGATAAACCTTTATAACATTTATTCTGAAATCCGTTTCAGCGTGCAAAGAAGAAATTGCGAGCGTCACTTCGAGCTAAACTGCGTCGATGTCACGATTTCGATAACATGATGTATTGATACTTGCGATGCCGCGCTGCAGCTGCCGTGACATCTGGCGTGGACTGCACAAGATTGAACTACCGCTCTATTTCGTTTTATCGCTATGGCAGTCAACACTTGCCACATAATATTATGAGGATGAAAAATTGCAATTGTGAAAAACGTGCAAAAAAAAATAAATGCGATACAGGATGAAATACTTTGATGAAGTCGAAACAGATTAATCGAAATACATATGTCGTGCTCGGAGTTCTAGCATCTCTAGCTAGGTAGTAAAATTAAATAGATATTGGAAAGTAATTTCCTAGATGGGTTATTTCGATGCTTTAACTTACTTAGAGTTTACATTGCAGGAAATGCTTATCTACAACTCGAGATAATGTTGGTTCAATTATACCATAGTCTTAGATCTTCATAGCCTAGATAGTCATGATAGCCTTCATGACTTAGGCTACCAGGCGACATTCCACTAATATTATTATATACATGGACGCATTTGAGCTACGGCAACAAAAAATCTAAAATATAAAAAGAGGTAATCACAGTGCATAAATCAAATGTATAATGTCACCACAGAGTTGGTTTGAAAGGAAGCAAATAACTATACATGTCTAAAAATATGAAGATAACAATAATCTATTGGTTCCATTATTGAATGTGCGGATATCAACCTCCATCCACTCGGATAGCAAATCGAGGGAAATGCAGGAATCGAAGGAAATGAAAAAGCCGACGAACTTGCTAAGACGGGAGCAAATGGAACTTTATACGGCCCTGAACCTTGCTGTTGCGTACTAGAAAGCCTTGCAAACCTAATGCTCAAAAAATATGTTTAGAACAATCCGTCAACCACTGAAACAACACGCTCACTGGTGAGGGCGCTCAGGTTTGAATCATTCCAAAGGGCTAATTAAGGCTTACGACCGTAAGACTGCCCGTGAGGCCATATCTCTAAATAGGAACAATCTACGCACACTGGTGAGGGCGCTCACGGGGCATTGTGACCTGAATAAACACATGTACAACCTCAAGCTCCGAGACACGAAAATATGCAGGTTCTGCCAAGGGGTAGATGTGCGTAGATGCCACCCTGCACCTCATGTGCGAGTGTGGCACGGTGATCCGTAAAAGATACACCCACTTGGGTGGTCATTACCTCCAATCTGAGGAGGTAAAACAATCTGGCGCCAAAAGCCTGTTGCGGTCCTTAAATGACACGAGGCTTAGCGCAGAACTATTGTTGTTGGCGAACGCAATAGATCAGCAATGTTCGCAGTGTTACAAGGCTCATAAAGACCTTAGAAAAGCCCCAAACAACAAAATAATAATCTATTGGTTATATCGATTTAGGCTAAATAAATTAAGTAATCCAAAGTAAAAGGAAAAGAAATCCGAAAACGATAAAGAATTAAACGTAGGGTATGACTACGTATTGATAGGCTATGCCTCGTAGCCGATCAATTGATGCGTATGAGTACAGTTTTCTGCATGGCGAAGCCGATATAATTGTCGTCAGCGGTAACAGCTGCCGCGCCAATCGAGTTGCCGTAACTGCTATTTCCCGTCACGTTGCACCATTATCAATCGTGCGCTTTGTCTCTTCCTCATTGGGTAGTCCGAAGCCGGCAACGGCACACAACGTGACATCGCTCTCGCTATTGATCGGCGGCTCCCCACGGCGCGGCGCGAGGCGATTTCTAATTAATTGGACTGCACCTGCGATGAGACGCGAGGCAAAATTAACCTGGTAACAAAAGGCTTCGTCTATTGAAATTATTATCTTGGTAGCTTTAATCATATTTTCCTTTTGAGAAACATGTTATTATTATGTAAATGCCCTGGTCCAAGTAGTCGATGACAAGGTCCGTGAAGGCTTCCAGAGATCTATCTTTGAGTCCTTTATACCTCGATGATTTTTTACATGTGGGTAGTGAGATATATTAATTAATGTAATTATACACATATGTTAATTATTGATCATGTTTATTAGATGTTACATTTTACATAAAAAGAGCGACTTACCCATTAGAGTGTGTGACATACGTGATTTTATTAGGTAACAATGCGCTCTTTTATTTTAGAATATTTCAACGTCAATAAACATTTCAACGTCAATATAATACCACGAAATTTTGAAAGACACGTGAAAGACGCGATTTGATCGATTCTTTAAATTATATAAGTCATCAATATACGTAAATGAAATTACATTTTTTAATAGAATCGTAATCACGTTATGCTGTATGTACAATTATTTGGATTTGTGGTATACACCACAAAGCATTGTGGCAAAGTATATGGGCCAATGGCATCATTGCATGGGCTGCATGCGCTAAGCAAGTATTAGATCCACTTTTAAAAGCACACAAGCTCTTATTAAGGGTCATTGGAACAAAACATCCATGTTATTCATATATACTTCTATTGAAAGAGTTCCAAGTTTTGCAAATAAAATAGATTTTTGTAAAATAAATTCAGATTTTCTTCCAAAAGAACCGACATGATTGGAAAAAAAGTCAGCAAACTCTTGCAGCAACAGCGGCGGCATCTACTAACTACCTGAAACCCCTAGTAAAAACTGCCTTTACACAAAGGCAAATGTATTTTGTGACACCGAAATTTTTAACAGCATCGATGACGGTTTGAAAAAAAATACAAATACTGATAAGTTTAAATTTAAAATAAACAGACGGTTTATAGAATTTGGATATTTACGTGTAGAAAATGAACTGCTACGAATTATAGTATGAGGAGAACAATCTTTTTATTGATGTTTGTGAATTTTGTATCTATTTATGTATTGTCTTTTTAATGAATGAATTAACTATACAAGTATTTTTTTAATTCTAATATAAAACGGATGAGGGTTAACTCTTATTTTTCTTTCCTTTTCTCTCTTCTTTTTTTTAATGCGAGTTATTTTAGTTCAATACTATTATTCATTTTTTATACCACCTGCACGATGTGCATCTAGATACAGGCCCGAGGAGCCTCTATTAGATGTGCATAGTGCAATTTGTTACGTAAGCTGTGCCAATCTTAAGTTGTTCTTTACGTTATATACATTCTTTACTTCGATAGCAATGTAACTACTTATCTTTGCACAAGTAATAAATTAAATTATAAAATATATATATATAAATAGAATAATTAAATAAATGTATCTAATTAAATAAAGTGATATTGAAGTGTTGGGTCTGTGAAGTATTCTGATAGTGATATATCAGCAAACCGTTGCGTTAGTGAAGGGTTGTGTCTGCGAAG
This sequence comes from Micropterix aruncella, assembly GCA_944548615.1. Taxonomy (NCBI): domain Eukaryota; kingdom Metazoa; phylum Arthropoda; class Insecta; order Lepidoptera; family Micropterigidae; genus Micropterix; species Micropterix aruncella. The sequence continues at coordinate 12,797,799 of OX155959.1, read as the reverse complement.
TCTCGTGTAAGTAAAGGTTGTTACGATATCATGGTGACATAATATTTAAAGTGCATGCAAGGAAGACTGATGAACGAAGACTGGCCATTGGCGTGAGAGGAAGTGCAATATAGAGCCATTTAAAAGTGTATTAACGAAAAAGCAAAACATTTTAACAGGGAGAACCGGAAACTAAAAGTTATTTTCGGTTGCTCTGTATAGTCTGAAAAAGTGCACAATGTAAGAAATAATCTACGTTTACCATTTAGGCATCTGAAAATTAGTATAAGTACTGTGTAAAATGCCGATAAAGTAGGTAGTTTGAATTGCGATAGATTGCGTTGTGCGCCATTTAACTCGCAATGTCGTGTTGTTGCTAACGATATCATATGGATTTTGTTATTTTCAATACATTGATAATACGTGAAGCGCCTCGCGCGCGCCATGCACCAAAAGGCCGAAACTTCGTCGCACGAGCACATCCGTCAGCTCGCTTCGCTCCACATCAAATCCCCCTACCCCCCCCCCCCCCCCCAGAAGTCCGGAAGCCATACCCGCGCAATCTGTTCGATTACCGGACCACCAGGTCCCTCCCAACTCCCAACTCATCCCTTTACCATAAGGCGATTTAACCATCAGACGCCTAGTAAAGATACCTGCCGCAGGCAGCGGAGCCCTGCGACGCCATATCTTGAAGCCGGGTAAATGGGCCCGGCTCATGACATACCCGCTCAAAACCCCTATTGCTAGCAGAAGATGTGAGCTTTTATTAGGGCCTATCGACTAAAATCATATTGATGAATATATTAGTGTTTCATTTAAATATATGTCCAGTGATTAGTGAATGTCCTACTTACGTGGACGCCGCCAGTGTGTCAAAGCTTCCCACATTAAATCGGACCAGGTTGAGCTTACTGCCGGCGTTCCGCAAGGGGGAGTTTTATCGCCGTTACTCTTCTCAATTTTTATCAACCCTATTGCTAAGGGCCTAACATCATCATACCATCTTTACGCTGACGACCTTCAAATCTATTATCATGCCAAGCCAGATGACCTTTGCACTGCCGTGTCTATAATGAACTCCGATTTAGATCAAATATGTGCTTGGGCTACAAAACATGGTATAATCATAAATCCAAATAAATCGCAAGCAATTGTTATAGGCGGCAAAAAAACATTGTCAAAAATAGACACTTCATCATTACCGCCGATTTGCGTAAATGGAAAAATTGTCGAATATACCAAAAATGTTAAAAACCTTGGAATTCTAATAGATCAACATCTTTCTTGGCAAGATCAAGTAAACCAAGTAAGTCGTCGCATTTTCCATGGTTTTCATAGTCTCCGGCGGCTTCAAAGATTTCTCCCCATGTCACATAAAGAAATGATTGTGTCCACACTCTTAACGCCTATACTTGACTACGGTGATGTTTGTTATATAGATGCCAGTGAAGTTATTTTGAATAAGCTGGAGCGTCTGCAAAATATCTTACTCAGGTATGTTTTTAATTTGCGAAAGTTTGACCACGTTAGCTGCTTTCGTGAGCAACTTCATTGGCTTCCTATTCGCAATCGAAGAAATTTTCATACTTTGTCGCTACTCTACAACATACTCAATAAACCCACTTCACCCTCCTATCTAAAGGAGAATTTCCACCCTTTGGGAGGCCACGGTCTTCCACTTCGATCAAGCCGGGATAACACACTCGCTATTCCGATACATCATTCTTCTGTTTACACGCACTCTTTTACAGTCCATTCTGCTCGTTTATGGAATCAGCTCCCTCACTCTATCAGGCATGCACCTTCGCTGCATACTTTCAAAAAATTGTTGAAGAAACATCTATTTTTACACAGCCACTAACCAAATACCTCACCTTGTCCTCTCCTTTATCCTTCCCTGGGCAACCTTAGCATAAGTTACTGACATGTATATGTATAAGTTTATTTTAAATTTAACTTTACTAATTCTTTGTGTATTGTACGGTGAAAATTAGGAATTATTTTATCAAATGGTTGACTGTAAGATATCGCTATAGCGATAAGTCCGCCATTTGTGCATACATTGTCTTTTTTATAAAACCAGCGTAATATTCATTAAGTTATGTTTTTATAGCACAATAAAGTTATTCTATTCTATTCTATTCTATTCTATAATGTCGGCAGATACCTGACGTAGGATTTAAAAAAAAGGTTTCGAAGAACATGATTCATATTAACTGATCGGTGATTCAATCTTGGATTTTTAAGAAATAGAAAATATTCCTTTAATTACGATTAGAATACTATGGTTAATTAATATCCAAAACGTATTAACTAACAACAATATATTATTAGACATTTGTACATCTCAAGGCGGCGTGATTCGTAATACGATACTAGTAATCTAGTTACTAGATAACCTATTATAATAGGATAACCTGTCTCAGGCGAGCGGGGTAAAGACGCTCAACTTGGTGACGTTAGCGCTTGCGTTAGCAGTTTCGCAATGGACGTTAATGCAATCAACTACCGAGGCGGCGGAGAAACGCAAACTGCCGTAACGCAGGTATTAACGGCCTCTATGTGCCGAGCGAATCACTGCCCTACGTATACGGCATAAATATTTTACAAGTTACCACCTAAAATGTTATTAAAAAGCAGCAGACTTTCAACCGAAAGACAAAAGTTCCGGTAAGACAGTCATAGCCTGTCAATCGATCGTTAAGAATAAGCAAAGCTTCCGCATAGCAAAGCCGATATAAATAATATATCCTTCGCTACAACTGTCGCCCCAATCGAGTTGCCGTCACTGCTATTTGCCGTCACGCTGGACCTTATAAATCGCGCGCTTTGTCTCTTCTCATTTAGCACATCGAAGCCGGCAACGCACACAACGTGACATTATTTTCCCTATTGACCTGCAACTCCCTACGGTGATTTCTAATTAATAGCACTTCGCCTGCTAAATTCTCCGATGCGACGTGCGGCAAAATTAACTATGTTACATAACGCAATATTAAGCTAGCTTCAATCATATTTTACTTTTGGAGGAAAGTGACATTGTGTTGCGCAAACTCTAGTAATAGATGCAGTAATAAATGCAGTAATGCTGCAGTAATGCTCAGAAGTAGTACGAATGCTAGGATAGTGCTCTTTCAGTTTCAATCATAGCTTCATTCTACATTGCAGTACCTCACGCACTTGGATTAGAGCGATTTTCTGCGTTATGTTATTTATACAATAAAAAATAAAATTACTTTAAAAAGGCGAGAGGTACCCACGTGGGTACCTCATCACTCAAATAATGATTAACACAATAGAAACAATTTGAAATACCAATCAGTAACTAAATATAATACCCTAGACAACAGCGGCTGCAAAGTCACCGAAACGTCGGGTCCTACAAATTTCACGCGGTAAATTCGTTTTCTATCCTATTTATAATGTCAAACAACCGCGATAGTCTTCGATTTTATAAATATAATACGTTGATCTCTACACATCAGTTAAATGTTCTTAAGCAGGATACCACATAATAGACTGAGATAGGTTTTTTAAAACATCCAACATTCAAAAATATGATTTGTTTTAGCAAAAATATGAAATAATCATAAAATTCACATTTATAAATGTTTTACTTATTTTGTATAAATAAAGCAGAAATAAAATAATTTTTAGTCACATAAATACAATAGAACTATAGACCCTGCAAAATTTACCATTTTAATGCAAAGAGCGTATGTATATTACACGTTTTTATTTGATTTCTTATTTAATCTTTAGTTCCCTGAATTATCTTACAGGTGGCCAGCTTTTATAATATCACGTGGCAGTGCTCGGGCGGACACCCACCCATTTACTGACCACACTTGACACTACTTAACTTCGGTGATCTGACGGTAACCAGTGTTTCTATGCGTCTAAAGACATTCCGTAAAAATAGGACAAAAAATATTTCAAGTATAATATTACAAACAACATTTTTTTTCTTGAATATTTGAATAATAAAATAAAATACCAATTGATTTTCAGATGTTGAAATATAACTGGGAAATTTAAAGGCTAAAATCTCAAAACTCGGTTTTAAGATAACGCCTCTTCTGCACCCAACGCTTTAATTATTATAAAATCGAAGACTATCACGGTTGTTTAACATTATAAATAGGATAGAAAACGAATTTACCGCGTGAAATTTGTAGCACCCGACGTGTCGGTGACGTTGCAGCCGCCGTTGTCCAGGGTAGACTGAAGAGCTGTCAATCCGTTGTTTTGCGGGTAGGCCGCGTACCGCTTCCGCCACTGCGTAGGTTGTAACGGTGGTGGGGGGCCGGGCTCGGAGCGCGGGAATTTTTAAAATCCGTCTTGCACACAACACTCACTGTAGGATACAGTCTTTGCGTTCGGCGTTCGGCGGCGGGAACATTTTAAGAAGAGGGTTCCACGTAGAAGAGAGTTTGTAACCGTCGTCTCTGTTAAAGTTCGGGGTTCTTCTTATTTCAATGGCTTCCCGGATCATGCGAGGAAAGTAGAATTGTTCTTTGGATAACACAATGGGATTTTGAAACTGCATCCAGTGGTTACTTCCGCTATCCAATATATGTTCGCAGATCGCCGATTTTTCTCGCTGAATGTTTTTAACAGCTTTGATGTGTTCTGACAGTCGCGTGGCTATGGGCCGTTTCGTTTGTCCAACGTAGGCTAGACCGCAACTGCATTCGACTTTATACACACCCGGGGTTTGCAGTGGTATTACATCCTTTACAGGCCTCAAAAATCGAGCTATATTTTGGGTCGGTTTGAAGATCGTTTCTATATCTATTCTGTTTAGCATCTTACTTATTCGATCTGTCACGCCCTTGACGTATGGTAAGAATGCTCTTGATCTGCTCGGTTTCTGAGTTTCGTCTGTATTAGATCGTGTGCGTGTCTCGTGATATTTACCGTATCCATTTTTCCTAAGGACATCATTGACATGTTCCATCTCCTTCGGAAAATGCTCAGCGTCGCATAGATCGCGTGCTCGATTCACGAGGGACGTTTGCACTGAACGTAGATGGTAGGGATGATGGTGTGAGCTTGCATGTAAATATCTGTCCGTTTGTGTGGGCTTCCGATATACCGTATGTCCGAGAGTATTGTCACTTCTCCTCGTCACTTCATCTCATCCAAAAATGGTAGGGAGCCGTCCTTCTCTACTTCATAGGTGAATCTGATTTTTGGGTGTATGGAGTTTAGATGACCCAGGAATTCATTCACCGTTTGAATGTTGCCTTTTAGGATGCAGAAGGTATCATCCACGTAGCGAAGCCAGAGACTGGGCTTAATTTTGGAGGTTTTATGGCTAATTCCTCAAACGCGAACGAACGCAAAGACGTAAAACAGGATACAGTGAGTGTTGTGTGCAAGACGGATTTTCAAAATTCCCGCGCTCCGAGCCCGGCCCCCCACCACCGTTATAACCTACGCAGTGGCGGAAGCGGTACGCGGCCTACCCGCAAAACAACGGATTGACAGCTCTTCAATCTACCCTGGACAACGGCGGCTGCAACGTCGCTTTAAATATTGTTGCATAAAATTGTGGTAACCTGAATAACCAATAGAATGGTTAACCAATTCATGCATCCTGTCATCTCATGGCGGCGTGATTCACGACACGGTTCTAGATAAGCGATTTTAATCTGATAACGTTTCTTATTATATCAGGCACGCAGGTTTCTGTAGCGCGCTGACCGAAGACGCTAAATTTGCTGACGTTAGCGCTCGCGTTAGCAGTTTCGCTCTCTAAAACGATAATGCAATCGACTTCAAGGCGGAGGAACGTAAGAGCCGGTCCACACGATGCGGTGCGGCGCCGCACCGCAAGATTTCGCCGTATTGGCGTACACACGTACATTGCACGGTGCGGCGCCGCAACGTTACTACGACGCCGCGGTGGACGAATAGTGTTGTAGTTAATTGTACGTAGAACTAGTAAAATGCGGTAGTCAATGTCAATATCTTCTTCGTTGGTACTCATTTTAAACACTTCGATTAAATAATAACTAAAATACGTGAAAACAATTGAAACAGGCATGTATGTACCCTCATTCGACTACACTTAACAACGGAGTGGTGCTTCTCTGGTGCGTATTACCGGTTTGCGTGCGGTTCGACGCCGGAACGCAGCTTGTGACATGCCATGGATTTTTGTATGTAGGACGCCGCAGCGGCGCCGCTCGAGCGCCGCGCCGCAACCGCATCATATGGCCCGGGCCTAAACTGCCGTAAAGCAGTTATTAACGGCGTCTATATGCCGAGTGAGTAGCAGCCCTACATATTCAACCAACATACATACACCCACAACACAACAACAACAACATACATAATTCATATGGTTATTGATATTTTATGTTACTTCATTTCTCAATCTAAGACATTTAATGTTGATTACGTATTTGAATATTAAAATTTCGCATGTTTACGAAGTTAAATTATTGGAAAAATAAATTTTCGAATATTAATATTTGATAATTATCTATTTATCGAATATTGCTTATTTCAATGTCCTCATTTTTTCTTCTTTTAAAGTAAGCGAAAAAAATCGGTTGTGTCACCTCAAGACTTTGCCGGTAGGGAGACAACCCCCCCCCCCCCCCCGAGCTACCCCCCCTCAATCCAGACCGCCGTCGATTCTAAGACTATGTTCAAGTGATTAAGATCGCGAATTTGTAGACTATTCGGAGTAATTTCGGCTAACGCTTGTGGTAATAAAATAGAATTTTTCATGATATTTCCGTGGTATTTTACGTGGTATTAAACTAGTATTTTCTTAAATATGACGGAGATTAAATATTATTTGTGACCATTGTGTATGAGATATACCAGCCAAATAGTCGACACAATAAGGCATCTGTGTACTATATTTCCAATCTCTAAGTTCAATATTTCGAGATTGATGTTTGACCAGCGCGCCCCCCTGGTGGGCCGATTTCAACCACAATATTTTCAACTTAACCAAATGATGCCCACATGCCAAATTTCAGGTCAATCGGATGAAGCATTTGGGATCTATCGTAAAGGAATTCGCACAGTCATACACACAAACACACCGACAGACTTCAAAATAGGTATGTCCGTCTCGATCACAAAAAAAAAATGCGCGTTCACAATACTTTCCCTAACCATTGGTTGGCCAGGAAAGTATAATGGTGTGTAGTTCTTTTTTCGCTCTTTTTTCGATTGAAAGAATAGTTTCAGAGAATGTCCATGGAAATTGAAACTAAACATCGGCATGAGGTGGCCCAACGGCAAAGGAACGATAAATGAAAAGTGAATTTTCCGCTCAATTCGATTACCACATTGTAATAGAATGTGCCAGAAAAACACAAAGGGTTTTACCGCATTTATTTCACAAACGAGTGAAAACGCTTCCAAAACAGATGCGGTCTGTAACCTTAGAAAATTTCAGCATGTCTGTGAAAGCATATTCAAAATATAATATGAGAGTTATTTAACCCTTCGAGAAGCGGCAAAATTTCATGGCAGACCGCGGCAATTTATTGGAATTTCTTGCAATATCGCCGCGCTCGACAAAAAATACTATAACTATGGAACTACTATAACAATCTTAAAAAGAATAACTGTGCAATAATCGCATTGAAATTTTGTATATATAATATTGAATTATCATTTTGTAAAACAATTATATAATTATGAATAAATATGAGAATGTCGAAAAAGTGAAAAATACTCGTCATTTCTAACTTGTACATCTTACGGAAAAATTCTAAGTAAGTTCTAATACTAAGTAAGAATTAAATTCTCCATGCACATCATACACATACTTGAACTTCAGTTTACGTCTCTCTAAGTCTGGTTTTAGTCCTTCTTAGTCACACTACTTTCTTTGCTGTGATTTTTTCGAAGAATAATAAGTTAATAGCCATTTCATTAATCCAGTTATTTTTAACATCTTACGATTGAAACCATTATTAAATGGTCAATGTAAAATATCTGAACTTGACAAAAAAAGATGAATTAAAAGAGAAGCATAAAATAAATAGAAGGATTATTTTGAACCTCCGTCAGGGCCACCTGAATTTGGGCGCAATGTTCCTGACACAGCACAGGTTATAAAATGACCGATTAAAATACCTGTATTAATAACACCTCTATAAAGTAATTACTTACCTATGAATGTATACTAAGGGAATAAGTGTTTTTTTTTTCAAAAACATGTATAATAACTGCAAAATAGATAAAACCAAAATTAACCAAAATTTTAAAGTAGACAGATATATAATACACAGATTTAAAATAAGTTAAAAACATTTATTGTAGCCCCTTAAATACAAATAAAAAATCAACAATTGTGATAGATTATATAGGAAAACTTCACCTTAAAAGTATGAAGATATCGGGCGCAATGGGCTTGGCAGACCGCGGACAGTGTTGCTACTCTCCATGGCGTCGGGTAAGTAGCTGAGTAGAGTGGTTTAATACACCTCCGCGAGACAGAAAGGTACTATAGTGCGGGCCAAAGGAACGTTTCGGTGAGGCAATAAATCATTAGACCGGCCCCGCCCCTTTTACTACCTGCTTGTAGGGATGCGTGTCTTAACCTTCGTAGATTATCTATTAGATTATTATATTATTGAGATTGAGCAGCGAAACTTTGGTCAGGTCACTTTTCAGCTCGTTAAAAAATGACAAAATATTATGTCTAAAGCACCAAGTCTGCATGTTAATATCCCCCCTCAGTTTCAATAGCTCCAGGTTAGAAAATATGGTCTCCATTGCTCAACTGATAGGCAAGTAATGATGTTTTATCCGCGAAGCATTTTATAATTTACATATGTGGGACTCATTATTACAAAATGCCATGATAACATTTTAATAATGACTGTTTAAAAATTAATAATGACCTATGATATGCCATGCTATGATAATCAGTTATCTATTAAGTACTTATTTAATAACTCACATCACATAAAATAGGTCATTATTTAATTAATTCTAAAATAATACTTTAACCGAAAATATTAATAAATATAGCAATCGGTACTATAATAAATGCAGATGTATAATTCTGTTTAATCGAGCAAGCGTAATTCATCGATAAGCAATATCGACGTTAGCCGCATCCTTGTTGATAGCTCGGTTTATTACCCCATCGGAACGTTCCTTTGGCCCGTACTTTAGGAGGGGCCGCATCGGACACTCCTCTGGCGGAAAGGGTCACATAATAGTTTCCGACCTCTAGGTAAATATAAGTAGAACTTTACTAGGTAGCAATATAATCTTTCAATATTAATAGCAATCAAATTATAATAATGACCTTACGTATTACGAGTATACTAGGATATCATTTAAAAACCGAGAAAAATATGCATTACTATTTTATATTTATACTAGCTGCGCCCCGCGGTTTCACCCGCGTGGTGATGGAAAATTGTGATTATGATGATAGAAAATTATATATCTTTATAAATTATAGCCTATGTGTTATTTTGATGTGTAAGCTATATCATTGTGAAGTTTCATCAAAATCCATTCAGTAGTTTTTGCGTGAAAGAGTAACAAACATCCATACATACATTCTTACAAACTTTCGCGTTTATATAGTAGTAGGATTGTTATAGTAATTCAATATAAATAATATTCAACCATAACAAATACATCTGGTAATTTCTTCTAAAAAACAAATATTAATTTTCTTTTTTTTAATATGATTCATTTGTTTTCATATTGTTGAAGCGTGTTGGTAGAAATAGAAAAAACGGAACTTCGCACTGTAATTAAATAAATTTGGTTGAATTATTTTTGCATGGAGAGAGTATTTTAAAACTTACGAGATACTCTAGTAGGGATTGATGCACCCCCATATTCTACTGTTGCACGTTGTTGTACTGGGCTTAGGAGCGGTAGAACTGAAGTTCTTAAACGCCTACCAACGTCCCTCGCTCGTGTCGCTCTACGAGGTCAGTCGCTGATGAAATAATTAAAATTAGTCCAGAGTGGACAAAAATATATTGGCGGATCGTCGCGTCACAGTTCGTTTCATTGCAGAAGACCTGTAGATATCGATTAAAGTGAGCATAGTATTTCACATGATCGCTTAAGGATGAAAAAGGTATATGCACGCTGAATGCTTAGAGACGCGTAGAAAATAAAATGACTGAATATTTCGCAGATAACAGAATTCTGACCGACTTTTGGTTTGAATCACACCTATGAATGAAATATGGTTTCACAATTACGATCCTGAAACAAAACAATTATCCTTGACCTGAAATGACTATCATCTCCAACTTACTAAGAAATTGAAGGTCATTCCATTCGCCTGTAAAATCATGGGCTCTCTTTTCTGGGACAGTTAAGGGGTCTGGGTGATTAAATACATTGGTCCTAGAGCTGCTATAAGAGGATCTGTAAATTCTGAATAAATAACAAAATGCGAAATGATATAAGTAGAGACAAAGAGGCCAACTGTCCAGATTGGCAGGGAGCTAATGAGCCCTGTTGCAGTTAAGCTACTGAGACCTATACGTTTAGGGTCGGTCAAACTCACGGGTCAATACCCATCCGGCGGCCTCCACGCAGAAGTGCGAGCCCGGGTAGGACTCTGGCCTGCGGGCCAATTTCCCCTAAGAGGCAACCTTCGGGCGATCCTGGACAGTTTGAGCACCGTGCGGCGTCAGGTAATCGATTGTGCATACCGACCGACAGCCTGGGAAGTTTGGAAACAGTAAAATCTCCTTTAGAGCGGGGTAGTTGTTAACTTTACGGCCACTGCTCTTGAAACGACCAATCGGCTAACCGAATCCGGGTGAACAGCCGGGCAAAGGTTGCCGTGGTTCGCGATAGATTCGGTAGACACAGTATCACCGCTACGTAAGGGAGAGGACCGCGCAAGTGACCTCGCACCTGTAACCTTTCGGGAGATCGGAGTAATCTGGTTGCAACTGGAAGTAAGGGCGCGAGTGTCGGCCCGCTGGGTGATTAACCTGGTTATCTCGCGGTCAGGTGTTTGCTTCTTACGGGCGAGTGGCGTAACTAGACAGTGGACTGTTTTCGCTCACCTAACTTGAGACAGAACGATCTAATATCCTTAAAACTTCCTGAGGTGCCGGGTTCGCTCGTTGTAGTTGACAACTCTAGTTTTCCAGATTGGCGATGGCTGTCTTTCAAGAAGCTGCCTTTGAAGTACTGGATCATCCTCTATACTCATATGACCTTGCCCCTAGTGATATATATCTATTTCGGAAATCAAAGGAACATCTGAGAGATCGAAAATTTAAAGATGATGAAGCCGCATTGCAGGAATGTAAGGTGATCGGTATAAAGACTTTTTTTAGGGAAGGTATATCATATTTAGAATAAATATATATTAAGTGTTGAAACGTGCAAGTGACTTTGTCAAAAAATAAAAGAACATTTAAAAAAAGTCAACCCCATCGTTTTCATTATCACTTTTTATTGAACACCGTAATGTTCTGATGATATTTTAATAAATAATGATATTAATTAAACTGTATTGTGTGACAAAAATAACGTCACCACAAAAAGCACTTTTTACAAACACTTTTACTTTTTTTTTGTATTTGTTTTCCTATATCCATTGCCAGTTTTCATTTAAAATATTATTAGGGTTGCAAATTGAGGGAAATGCAGGAATCGAGGGAAATGAAAAAGCCCATTTTAATTTTAATTTTATTTTATTTTATTTCTGTTACTATTTATTTATTTATTTTATTTCTGCTTTATTTTATTTTATTTTATTTTACAATTGTATAGTAATAAGAGCTGCTGCTCAAGCTTCTGATCACACGGAAAGAATACCACCCAAAGCCCATCAACACAAAACCTTTCCTAAAAAATCTTGACCTAAATAAAGAATATTTTATCCCATTTTGCAGTCTTTAATATGTATGGCGGATGATAAAGCGGTTTAAAAGTGCGGGCAATTTCGGACGTGTGGTCGCGTACCTCAAAGAGACACGCCCTCCGTCCCCCGCCCAACAGCCGCCCGCCCGCCCAGCTTAGCGTGCTAAATTAAAGCCATAATTCCTCGCATGGGCGGCGACCCACCCGCGCCTCCAACGAGCCCACTTTTGACATGCTCGACAAACACATATGCGCACTCATTTAAAGTCATATTGCAATAAGTTGACAATTATGACTGATGCTACACACGATATGGATTTCTAGAAGGTTCTATTCATTAAAATCATTGTGATTGGACATGACTTTAACTTAACATCGAAATGTAGCAATTTTTCTTCAAGATCAAAGTTGTCTACAGACCGTAGACAAAGTTGTCTACAGGCCGTAGTTTACATAAAAATGTTTCACAATAATTTAAAAAACTTGAATATACTTTCAAAAATCGGTTGTGGTACCCCACGACTTTACCGTCAAGTAGCCAAGGACTGATTTTATCTGAATACTAATTTCATAAAAATATCGATTAGGGCCCTCTCTTGGGCGGCGGACAAACCAGTTTGGGTTCCGGTACAAATCCGCCTAGAAGGACGGAGAACCAGATCGGAGGAAGGAGAAATCAGGCCAAATCTAGTAGTGAGGGCACGAGGTCGGCCAGCTGCTTTCACTTCACGGTGCCTTGGGGTTAGGCGTTGTACTCTGACGGGGGTGTTGGCGTAGTTAGACGGCGGACTGTGTTGTAACTAAGTCTCTGATTTCACCCCACAATCAAGATTATATATCATTATAACTTCCTGTGGTGGCGGGCTCGTCAGCTGCAAAGTCAAAAACAAGTCCCTCAAATCAAATTAACCTCGGTAAATATGAGTGAAGCTACAACCTATACGGCAACAGTTGCCGGTGTCCCTTCGTATATTTAACCATTTGCAAGGTGTGAAATTTGCTGCGCTTCGAGTCAGTAGAAGTTTGGAGGCGCTGGCCTTATTAATTAGATATTGCCGTTGGGACCTGCCGATCAATAGGAAAGCAATGTCACGTTATGTGCCGTTGCCGGCTTTGGACTACTCAATGAGGGAGACACAAATCGCACGGTTGATAATGGTGCAATGTGACTGGAAATTTTGATTTCTGCAGCTTCTGCCATAGCTCATGAACATAATTATGACCGGTTTTCTAACAGCTAAAATTGATGTTTGACTTGCAAAATAATACTATGATTATTACAAGAACAATTATTTTATTCTTCCTTTTCTATATTCTTGTTACTTTTCGAATAATATTAATTTACATTATTATTCATGTTTTTTACACCATCTGCATCATTGTGCATACAGTCCTAAGAAGCCTCGTTAGGTGTGCACAGCGCAATTTGTTACGTAAACTGTTTAAGCTGTTCTATACAATGTATTATGTCTTTACTTCAATCACAATGTAACTACTTTTTTGTACAAGTGCTAAATAAATAAATTAATATATCTATACTTCAAGCTCTACTCTCTGAAATCTTTTAAAATAAATTACCAGAAAACAAAAAAATAAGACAATTTCAGGAAATAAACAAAGAAATATATAATTCAGGAAAGATTATATAATTTTGATACATTTAATACACTCGGGAGCAATGAATCTGGGTCATCAACATAAACCTTAATATGTCGAAAACTAAGAATGATAGCTTATTCAAAAAAAAAATATTTTATGGACTATGTAATACTACTCAAATAAATTTAATAACACTTCTTGGTTACTTGAAAGTAATGGCATCAAAGAGGTTAAATCATACTAAATTATTTTTAAAAAATCAAACTACGAATTCACTGCATTTATTTGTTTATTGTTTCGGTTCTGTCACAAAGAAATGTATAAGGGTTCCTGGTATTTCATATTTATTAATAATATGGGAATTCTTAATTTCCGAGATATTAAGGTTTATGAGAGTGACCCGGATTTTTTGCTCCCGACTGTAGATTATGTTGTAAATTAGTCTCATTTGTGATTTGTAAATTTATTTATAACTCTTTAAATTTATTGCGTAACTATTGTTTTATAATACAAAATAATATTATTGTTTGACTATTTTTTTATACTGATATTATTATAAATTAGATTTATTTAGTTATATACTTTGCTATCAATTTTGACTTTAATAATTTGATATTTTCAAAAATTACTTAGTTATGTTGTTCGTTAAAACTGCTTTATTTTTAACAAATGTTGTATCTAAGGATGATTTTTAAATATTCCCAGCATTAGACATTTAGAAGTGACAACCGATTTTGAGTTATTATAGCCTAAAATAAATGTGAGTATCTAACTGAGCTACGTTAAGGAAGAAATCCAAATCGATCAAGCGGTCTCCAATTATTGTCAACGCGAATTGGTTAGAACTTCGGCAATTGAACAGTGTCGATGCTGTTGAGAAGTGAAGTTGCAATTGAGACTTCCACCCAACTGAGCCTCCCCTCCCCCCCCCCCCCCCTTCCCTTTCCTTATTATACGCCGGTATTATAACCAACACCGAGAAGCATAGAATTCGGTCCCAAAGCCCAGGTGAACAAGAGGCTAAACATGGTCGTCAGGCTGGCAGTATAGCTCCCACCGGTAAATGATATCTTTGAATGCTATTTAATTTAGTACCCAAATTCAACATTGGCTAATTGCCAAGCCAGTCAAATCTTATCATCAAAAGCATACGGTCCCGCCGCGCGTGTGGGTAAATTTAAGTTGAAAAGAGGCGTTTACACTTCATTTTTGATTTAATTGTTTATACCTTGTGCTTAGCACGTTTTTTGTGACTATTCGTCGGTTTCTTGTTTTTTACAATTGTAGTGCGAATTTCAATTTGCTGGATAGACAACAATTAATTAGAGAAGTTACGCAGCATCAAGCGTGGTCAGTACTTAGATAGGTGACCCCATGAGTACTGCCACGTGATGTTATTAAAAAGCCGGCCGCCTGTAAGACAATTGTCGTTACACATTAAGGTGGACCGTTACCGTAAGAGATTAAGTTTGCAAAAGAACTTTGCTTTTTTAAATACTCAGTGATAGTGATAGGAGCAAAATACACCGAGGAGGTAATACGTGACTTCCTTATAGAAACGTTTAGTAACGAATTTACAGCGTGAATTTTGTAGCACCCGATGTTTCGGCGATGTTTCAACCGCCGTTGTCCAAGTTAGACTGCGGTAAAAAACCCATTTATAATGTCAAACAACCGCGATTGTCTTCGATTTCATAATACGTGACTACCTGTTGGACAGTAAAGCTATCAATCGATCAACTGCAGGTTTTTATATTAAAAAAAAAAAAATGACAGAGTAATATCGTACGTCATAGCGGTGTGACATATACAGTTATATGGTCAAATACTTCGTCGGGACCTATTTTTATTTAAACATACCAATACTGTCGATTATTCGAGCCAAAAGACAAAAATGACTGATATGAAAAATAACAAAATATCCGCTCAAATTTTTCAAAAATTCTTGCGGTTTCAAGTAAACATTTTAATTCACCTAGTTTCAGTCGGAAATTAAGTCAAGTTTCAACACTGCGAAATTAGGTTAAAGCTACGGTGTTAGAGGAAATAAACGTCGAAGGTTGAAAGTGAGTGAAAGTGTAGGTAATAACTTACAAAATAACAATAACTAACGTGGTTGCGTATGTAGGGCGGTGAAACGCTCGGTACATAGAGGTCGTCAATAACTGCGTTACGGCAGTTGACGTTTCTCCGCCGACTCGACAGTTGATTGTATTTACATCTTAGACGGCGAAACTGCCAACGCGGGGGCGCTAACTTCACTAAATTGAGCGTCTTTGGGCTGCGTGTCTGCTACGACACGTTATCCAATTAAAATGACTTATCTAACACCATGTCGCGAATCACGCCGGTCTGAGGTGTACAAATGCACTAATAATATATCATTCGTAAATGACAAATTGTGTAAATGCAAAATTATTCATCAACATATAATGACAGTCATCGATGTGACATATACAGCGATATCGTCAAATGCTGCGTTGGGACAGATTTTTATTCAAACATACCAATATTGTCGATTATTTGAGCCAAAAGACAAAAATGATAAAACAAAAAATAAGGATATATTAGATTTTTGGACAATAACTCAAATATAGGAATAATTCAGAACCGGCGACCAACGAGACAAGTTGTAGAAAATAGCTTAATACATAATACCCAGAAGGAAAACATCATTTGGTCAAAGACATTACTCTTTCATTGCGCCGAGATTTTACAATCTGATCAATATGGAAATAAAAAGGAATTTGACATTTAGGGAATTCAAAAATAAATTAAAGAAATGGTTATCGAATCAAGACAGACTAACCATACATCAAATGTTAGAAATAATAGTATAATAAAACTTAGGTGCACAAATTATTAACATATTTTTAAACTTATATATTAAGTATTTTTTAACATTGAACTAACTACCAAAAAATATTTGAATTTGACAATGAATTATACTTTTAGACTAGGTATTTTTATATTAAATCCTATATTACTTAACATAATATTAAATATTAATGACTGTTTCTTTCTTTTCTCACATATAACTTTATTTATATTATTTAATCGAATTTTATATTATATTTATTGCCGATTTAATAATGGAATTGCATTTTATTTATTATATATTTTTAATATTTTTTTATTATTATTATTTTTTATTTTATTCTGAAGACCACATTTTAGGGCAATTTAGTGTCATTAGCTTTTTACTAAAACTTGTAGATTTGTAGGCAACCAAGCAATCAAGCAAACTTGATTGTAATATTGGAGTCCTGTCCACCCTAGAACGGGCTAGTCCCAGTTGGGTGAAAGAAACAAATAAGCAAAAGGTTAAGGTTTTGCCATTCGGTTCCTGTTGTTTTTGTATGCTAATCAATGTTTTATAGTAATTAATTTTTAAATAAATAAATAAATAAATAAATAGATTAAGTCTTTAATAAAATTTTACAGTTTCAAGTAAACATTCTAATTCACTAATTCACCTAGTTCGAGAACTTCATTCGCGCAAAGATACTTCTACTACTTAGCTCAAAAGTTTAATAATAATATAGGCATGATGATTCAAAATTAATTTACCATAATAGCATTTAAGAGATCTATTAAAACGTTATCGTTTGATAAAGGACCACTGTATGCCAAAACTGAAGTCATCACAATATCTTTGATTCGGTAAATTGAAAATAATATAATAATTATAATAATATGTGTAATATGTATTCACTGTATTTATGTACTATTAGGTATTTTTATAAAATCGAAGACTATCGCGGTTGTTTGACATTATAAATAGGATAGAAAACGAATTTACCGCGTGAAATTTGTAGGAATTTGTAGGTATTTTTGTAGGTATTTGTAGGTAGGTTTTTGTAGGTAGAAATTTGTAGGTATTTTTGTTTTGGTGTTAGGTATAAACATAATTGATTTTCTACCAATATATGAGTGTATAACGGAATAATTCAGTGTGTTTGTGTATTATAGATGTGTAAATGTTTATTTTTGCTTTTTAATATGGCCGAACGTCATAACAGTCAGCTCGCAGAAAAGCAATATCTGAAGTGAAATAATAATATCAGCATCCCTAGATACGGGCGATTTTCACTCAGTTAGGTATGCGATGAGCCTATGGGTTTAATTAGTTTTACCTGCACGATTTGTAACAATGTATATCGATTATCGCTTAGCCCTTCTGCAGTAATCTTGTTTTTTGTAATAAATACATTTTTTAAAAATAAAAACTTTAAATTGGAAAGTAACATGAGTTCCACGCTAAAGACACAACGTCTTGTCTTTGGGTCGCGCTTCCCAGAACTCTGCCTGTTTACAGAGACACGGTAACCAATTAGAATGGCTATCTAGCATCATAACACTAATCACGCCGCCGTGACGTGTACAAATGCACTATTAATATATACACGTACAATTGCAGAGTTTTAGGATACGTCATATCGATGTTATTGATTATTTGAGCCAAAAGACAGAAATGGCTAAAAAGCGAATATATCAGCTAAAGTCATTTTTTAAATCTTACGGTTTCAAGCGAATATTCTAATTCACCTAGTTTCATTCGGAAAGTAAGCCGAGTTTCAACACTGCGAAATTAAGTTATAGCTACGATGCGAGGGGAAATAAACGTCTAAGGTTTAGAGAGAATGTAGGTCGTAAGTTATGAAATAACAATAACCTAGTGGATGCATACATAGGGTGGTGAGTTACTCGGCACATACAGGCCGTTAATAACTGCGTTACGGCAGTTGGCGTTCCTCCGCCCGCCTCGGCAGTTGATTGCATTAACGTCTTAGATGGAGAAACTGCTAACGCGGGCGAGCTCACTTTACAAGTTAAGCGTCTTTGGGCCGTGAGTTGCGGAACACTGCCTGTCTGCTGATACACGTTATCCAATTAGAATGGCTTATCAAACACCATGTCGCAAATGACGCCGAACTGAGGTGTAGACAAGGTGTATAGTGTTTCGTGCAGTTTTGAGCGTGATGTCCTGTTTGTCATTTTGGTTCGGCTCAACTCACGGTTCAATTCCATCCGGTAGCCTCCTCGAAGATGGATGAACTTGGAACAGACTCGGACGACACTGTGCAGTTTGCGCAACGTTTGGCGTTTGCCAATTTACTGTGCACTCCGGCAGGTAACCGGAGCGTGAGGAAACGGTCTGATCCATTTCCTAAGAATCGGAGGTAGTTTTTGATGACAGCTGCTCTTGAAACAACATATTCATCCACCCGATCCCGTTTGTTTGACGAAGAAAGGGTGCCAAGTTAAGCGGTAAAATCCAATTGAATTACTGATAATATCAGGTAGAGGCCGCGCAAGTGATTTACAACACGCAACCAGACTGGATGACGGAGAAATCTGGTCAAATCTGGAAGTGAGGGTGTGATGTAGGCCCGCTGGTTTCACTTCTCAGTGCCTCGCGGTATGGCGTTGGACTCTCACGGGTTTGTCGGTGGAGCTAGAAGGTGGACTGTCCTTGTCCGCTAAGTCTTCACGTTCACACCATGGGATACAGAACGACCTGATGTCGTTAATACTAACTGGGGTGACGGGTTTGCCTATTGTTTTGACAACACCAAATGAGTTCTAGAAATGCATAATTTGCCGATCTATTGATATTAAGAAGACCATATTTTTTTAAATCAGTGGGTTAATTTAAAATTTGGGTTTTGGGGTTATAGTACTTTGAAGATTTTGATAGTATACATAAATTATTATTTCGATTCTTGTTTTGGTTACATCTAATGAATACATATTTTTTATATAATATTTAAAGATTTAACATTATAATGAAATTGTATAGTCATTTTAGAATAACATTCGAAACATTTAAATAAAAAAATAATTTATACGCTCTTTCTGCATGAAACGGGTCAAATTTCAGGGTTTCCTCAGATACATTCTCAGGATAATGTCCAGTTTTTAAAGGAGAAAAATATCTAAATTTTTCTTTTATTTATGCTTAACATATTCAAGATTTATAACAATGGGTTCTATCTGTATTTTATTTATTAAAATCCTTTTTAAAATATTCACGTTTTTGGATGTAGAATTTTTTGAAAACCCTTCCTTAAGGATCTATTTTAGCCTGCGATGGACTATAAAAAAATTGAAAAATATTGCTATAATATTTACTTTTGATTTTGTCGAGAAGGGAAGACAAGGAATTCACCTTTTTCTCATTCAGTGCCCGGCGTCCATCCCGAACGGTCGCCTGCTCCGCTCCGCCGCCCGCGCTGAATATTACCGCCGCGAGTCGACTGTCGAGCGCCGTCTCCAGTCCTCGCTGTGAAGTTCGAGCCGTCGAGTTTCTCCGGTTCGAAATGCAGTCTGCTGCCAACGCACCGCGGAACCGAGGAACCGCGTGAGAGACCCCGCGTCTCCAGAAGATGAGCGGCAGAGGGAGTCGCAACGCCGCCGAGCCGACTCCCTTGACTCCTTTGTCGATCATCAACAGATCTTCGATTCGCCGGAACCCTCGGACACCGAAGACGTGCCTACCTACGCCCAACTAGCGGCTAGGAAAAGCCCGACGTCGTGCCGCAGCGCCGCAGCACCATCACCACTGCCGCCCGCGCCGCTTCTGCCGAAGCAGGCGCCGCGCCCCCGACCCATTGTCCTGGACGAGCTCGATAGGTGGCCCGACCACCTGAAGGCTCTCCGCGCGAAGCTGGGGCGCGCGCCGAACGTCGCACCGCTCGGACGAGGAGGTGGCTTCAGATTCCGCCCGGCCGACGACGCAGAGTACCGCGTCGTTCAGGCCTACCTACAAACCCTTGTCAGCTCGGCGGCGTGGCACACCTACACGCCGCCGATAGAAAAGGACGCCAAGATAGCCTTTCGGGGCCTCCCGGCTAACACGACCCAGCAGGAGGTCATCGAAGGGCTGGCGGCTAAATACATCGAAGCGACGTACGCGCGCCTGATCCATGAAGGGCGGCGCGCGCTTTTCTTCGTTGTCATTCGGAAGAACGTGGGTTGGCGCAAGGTATTCAGTCTACCGGACATCTGGTACCTGCCAGTCACCATCGAGAGTTGGAGAGGCCGGAACGGGCCCAAACAATGCCACCGATGCCAAAAATTCCGGCACAGCAGTCACAACTGCCACCGGCCGCAGGAATGCGTCTGCTGCGGCGAGGAGCACGCTACCAAAGACTGCCCTCGGCCGACGACCACCCGCGCAACCTGAGGAAACTGCGGGCAGGAGCACCCAGCCAACAACCGGCGCTGCCCCAGTTTCCTAGCGGAAATCCGCCAGACGATGCGGAAGCAGCAGGGTGCTCCGCGTGCAGCAGCCACCGCTCCTCCGCGAGCCCCACCGCGAAGCGCCTGACTGGGCGCCTCGACCGCCGCCGCGCCTTCGTCGCCTCCTTCACGCCCAGCGGCGAGGAAGACGCAGGCGAAGTCTCAGCCTGCCGCCGCCCCTACGGAGCCCTTGTCGCGGAGAAAAAAGCCGGCGCCGCCGGCCACTCCACAGCAGCCAGCTGTGGAGAGGAAGTCGAACCGGCGACACCGCTCGAAGCCACTGCAGCAGCAGTCAACAGGGCCCCATCCGCAGCAGGAGGAGGGGATGGAGGTCGAGGCGACCGCCCAGTCCACCAGCTCCCAAACGCCCACAGCAACCACAGCGTCCGCATGCACGCAAACGGAGGAAGAGAGTGCGACTACACCGCCCCCACAACCCCAGCCAGAAGAACCAGAGAACCAGAATACCTGGACGATATGCGCTGCCTCGAGAGCAACGAGCTGGTCTTGTTGAACGTAATCCAGCTGCTGGAACTCATTCGCGCGTGCCAAATCGGCACGAAGGAGGAGAACATCATGCTGCTGAATACGTGCCTTCAAACAGACCTACCTCGTACCTCGAGAGTAGCATACATATTGAAGTCTGCCTCAGGGTGAATAGCCCTGAGACGCCATACTCATGAAAGCCGGGCCTATGGGCCCGATTCAAGAGAAGCCCCACGAAAAGGCAAAAGGCCTAGTGGTAGACGTCACAGGCCGTTCTAAATGACCTGTCGACTGATTTCGTTGATTCGTTGACCTTTTTCTATGGTTTTAAATGTTACCTATATAATTTATGCCAGAAGGGTGTGTGAGCTTCATTCGAAAAAATTGTTGTCCTAGATTTATTTTTATCCGATCGAAATGAAACTTTATGATGTGATATTAGATGATATATAATATGTAAAACCAGACCAAGGGGCTCTCGCGAGGACGCTCGCTATTTTTTTAGTTGCCATAATTAGCAAATTTTTGGTTATAAAATCATTTCAAGAACGGTTAGCATCGAATTGTCGCCTTATATGCCTGATCTATGACTAGCTATATATAGTCGACTTGTTTTTAACCTGTTTTTTTTTCAACCTGTATTTTTTTCAACCTGTTTTATTTCCAACCTGAACAGTGTCCCGATATAAGTTTGGCGAATGTCTCCGCAGACCGGTGAATCCATGGATACTAAACACAATAAGAGCATTATCTACTAAAATACATACTCGACGAAATCTAGCAGATTAACCGCCCTATCTATTCGAATATACGGGATAAGTCCGCTATATTATAATATAGCTTTTTTTCTAAATAATATATAGAAATTTAAGTAAAACCGCTATATAAAAACCGCTTATGCAAACCGCTATGTATTTGGTCTGGTAGATTTGAAACAAGTATTGTTGTTGAGAAATCTAAGAAAAAAAAAGAAGGATTTACCTACATCCTACTAATATTATAAACGCGAAAGTTTGTATGTATGTATGGATGTTTGTTACTCTTTCACGCAAAAACTACTGAATGGATTTTGATAAAACTTTACAATAATATAGCTTACACATCAGAATAACACATAGGCTATAATTTATAAAGATATACGGTTTTCTATCATCATTATCACAATTTTTTATCACCACGCGGGTGAAACCGCTGGGCGCAGCTAGTTTTAAATAATATTCCAAAGGAAAGACGGTTAAAGAAAATACATTGATGAATATCTGGTGTTATGAAAGTTATCATATTTATTCGTGAAAGATTTTAAATCTGCCCCCAAAAACATAGAAGTCATTTGAATGACGTAATTGTCTGAAAGTGAAATTCCATTAATCGAAATAACAATAATAATAAACAGCTTATTTTTGAATTTTGATTTAAAATAGTTAATCCGTATAAAGTCTTCCTGTATCTCGCGTCTTCCTGTATTTCGCGTCATTCTTCTTCTTCTTTTCTAAGTGCCTCTCCATTACTGTAGGTTGGATGTTAGCTCTTAATACTTTTGTAGGTCTTGCGCCATCCGGAAAGCTGTTCTATACTGGTGATCCCGGTCCAGTTTTCCACCCGGCGATTCTTAGCACCCCTGACCCAATAAAGGGCCGCCGGGCACTCGGGGACATGGCTATTTTTGACTTTTCTATTGCTATTAGGTATATATAGTGCAGTGGTCTCCCGTTGCCTTCTGCAAATTTCGCGTCATAATAGGGTGCAAACCCGACCCCATTATGGATAATTATTTTGTACACCAATTGCTTCAATCAGTTAATTTATTTTGTCAGCCCTGAAGTAATAACCCCATTACACCGTAAAGTTTGAGCATGTCATTTAAAGTTTTTACTATAAAATCATACTAATGTCACGTCTTCAGAGCAATATCTAAGGACTGGTATTTATCAAATGGCGCTCAATTACATGGGCCGCTCACATACGTGAGGTACTATAATTTGAGTGATTTAAACCAAACGCGCACTTTCCGACCATTATTAATACAGTTATTATGACAAAACGGTACCTCCCGACAAAGAGAAATATTAGTGAAACTACTTTGATATTTCGTTTTCCACTCATCGCGTCGGTGGAACATATCAGGCGAAAAGCTATTAATTAGACATCGCCGTAGGGAGTTGCGGATCAATAGAGAAAACGATGTCAAGGTACGTGTCGTTGCTGGCTTTGCAGTATGAGACATTGAGGGAGAGACAAAACGCACAATTTCATTTCGAGGAGAGATTTTTTCGAGGAGAAATAATGTTTCGTATACTAGGAAACTACATCTGAAAGCCACACTGCCATATACTAAATTTATCCAAAGAAAAAATTCTAGTAAAATGACAATGTATTCCAAAGACGACAGTATACAGTATGACTACAAATTTTGGTCGGCGCTCCAATACGCAGATTGCCTCAAAGTTTTTAAATACCCTTCCTAGTTACATAAAAACGGCCAAACATAGGACCCTTTTTACAAGCTTGTGAGAATGACACCCTTCACTAGACTCCAATTGCTTGTGAGCGAAGGGTGGTTCTCAGCATGAAGGTTGCTCCGTTAATGAGAGTCGTAGATGTCCGTGTAGAAGAGTTTATTCAGAAGAACGAAGAGAAGTGAGTCGAAGTCGCCAGTTCTTAACGCCTTGAGTTGTGTTCGCCGTTGTGTTGTAGTGTGGGCGCGAGGTGAAGCCGTGGCGGTGCGTGTGTAGTCGAGGAGCGAAGTGTGTAGTCGAGATATCTGTCCACTGAGGGGACGATGTGTAGAGCGCGGTAACTGTCTGCCGAAGTAATGATGTTGAAGGGCAACTGCCTGCCAAAGGAATGATCATGATCGAATGCAATGTACTGCGTTTTATAGGGTGATCGGTGATGCAATAGCTACGAGTGGGGCGACGCATGTGTCGCTTGCCTCTGCAATATTTGCCAAATTTAGCTGGAAATTAACTGCAGCTGTTCGTGTAAGTTTGAGCGAGTCTGCAGTTTTCTGTTCTGTGAAATTAACTTTTTTGTTGTGGGTATGTGGGGCCGTAGGCTCCTACAAGCTTTTATTTACCTTGCATTGTTTGTTAGTATGAATGTATGTTTGTTTAGGTCAAATCTTGGATATTTTGAATGTTATTAATTATTTATTTTATGTTATATTTACTTTACTACAACTTTTTTAAAACGTTTAAAGGCTTTTGTTGTCGTGTAATTTTCTGTCTATTTCTATCAATTTTGCTTGGCCACGTTTATATTTAATCGCTGCCTGCGTCAGCTACAAGAATTTTTCTCACGCATCCCCATTCCAATTAAATTAATACTGTTCAATACTGCTAATAACAATAATTTGTACATT
Organism: Micropterix aruncella; assembly: GCA_944548615.1. Taxonomy (NCBI): domain Eukaryota; kingdom Metazoa; phylum Arthropoda; class Insecta; order Lepidoptera; family Micropterigidae; genus Micropterix; species Micropterix aruncella. The sequence continues at coordinate 12,773,282 of OX155959.1, read as the reverse complement.
AAATTTAAACCTGAGCAAATGTTGATCAAATCAGCAATTCAATCAAATCAGCAATCTTGATCAAATCAGGAATCTAATGTTATTGCGAATAATCGATTTTATACCAAATATTGATAAATTGGCAATTAGGTGTAATTTATAAAAGGGATTAAAAAAAACGAATTTACCGTGTGAATTTTGTAGCACCCGACGTTTCGGCGACGTTGCAACCGCCCCTGTCTAGGGTAGACATTGTCTACCCTAGACAGTTTATTATATGAAAATTCTCCCACGCCAAAATCTTAACCCCCAAACTACACCCCAACCCCCCTCGCCCCAAACCCCACCTCCCCCCAAACGCTAGCCCCCACAAGCTCTCCCCTAACTTCCAAAAATCCCCCCCCCCCCCACTATCAAACAAACCCCCTTTTCTCCTTCACCCCCCCTCCTACCTCCCTTCCCCCAAACATCACAACCCAAAACCCATTTTGCATCCTAAGCACTTGAGTATCTATTCATTAGCACTCTTAATAATCTAGCACTCCAGATAAGGCGAGAGCCGATCAACAAGGAGAGCGAAGTCACATTATTTACCGTTGCCGGCTTCGGACTATCGAATGAGGGAGAGGCAAAGCGCACGATTTATAATGGTGTAACTTAACGGAACATAGCAGTTACGATAACCCTATTGGCAAAGCAGTAGTTATATATGTTTAGCCATGCAGAAAATCGATTACCAGACTGTGACTACACCATTCAAACTCGCGTCTTTTAATGGCTCGTCTACCATTATTTACTATTATTTTAGGCCGTAACTACTAAAATAACAATAGCTTAGTAGTTTCATACATGGGGCGGTGATTTGCTCGGCACATAAAGGCCGTTAATAACTGCGTTACGGCAGTTTACGTTCCTCCGCCGCCTCGGCAGTTGATTGCATTAACGTCCTAGATGGCGAAACTGCTAACCCACCAAGTTGAGCGTCTTTGGCCGCGCGCCGCGGAACCCTGCCTGCCCGGGGAGACACGTTATCCGATTAGAATGGTTTATCTAGCACAAAGTCGCGAATCCACCGCCCGGGGATTTACAAAATTAAATGCTCTAATAATATTTTATTCATAGATGACAAATTGTGTATATCAACATGAAATAGCAGAGTAATAGCGATAGCGATATGACATATTCAGCGATATTGTCAAATGTTACGTTAGAACAATTTTTTTATACAAACATAACAATATTATTGATTATTTGAGCCAAAAGACAAAAATGGCAACCAAAAAATGCGAATATATTGGCTCAAATCTGTAGAAAAATATCACGATTTCCAGCGAATATTTTAATTCACCTAGTTTCAGTCGGAAAGTAAGCCGAGTTTCAACACTGCGAAATTAAATTATAGCTACGATGCGATGAGATATAAACGTCTAATCTTGAGATAGAATGTAGGTAGTAAGTTATGAAATAACAAGAACCTAGTGGTTGCATACATAGGGCGGTGAGTTACTCGGCACATGAAGGCCGTTAATAACTGCGTTACGGCAGTTGTCGTTTCTCAGCCGCCTCGGCAGTTGATTGCATTAACGTCTTAGACGGCAAAACTGCTAAAGCGAGTGAGCTAACTTCACAAGTTGAGCGTCATTGGGCCGCGAGTCGCGGAACGCCGCATATCTGCTGAGACACGTTATCCAATCAGAATGACTTATCTAACAACGTGTCGCGAATCGCACCGCCCTGACATGTACACATGCGGTAATATCATATTATTCTTAGATAGAAATTATTCTTCTACATAAAAAGGCAGCGTAGTAGCATACATCATAACAATGTGACATATTCAGCGATATCACAAAATACAAAACACAAAAATGACAAAAAATACTATGAATATAGCTAAAAACTTTTAATAAATCTCATAGTATCAAAAGAATATTCTAATGTGCAAAGTTTCAGTCGGAAATTAGGCCGAGTATCGATACTGCGAAATTAATTTAAAGCTACGATGCGAGGGTGAATAAACGTTTTAGATTGAGAGAGAATATAGGTCGTAACTTGTAAAATAACAATAATCGAGTGGTTGCATACGTAGGGCGATGATTCTCTCGGCACATAAAGGCCATTAATAACTGCGTTACGGCAGTTGGCGTTCCTCTGCCGCCTCGGCAGTTGATTGCATTAACGTCTTAGACGGCGAAACTGCTAACGCGGGCGCGCTAACGTCACCGAGTTGAGAGTCTTTGGAACCCTGCCTGCTTGGTGAGACACGTTATCCAATTAGAATGGCTTATCTAGCACCGTGTCGCGAATCACGCCGCCGTGAGATGTACAAATGCACTAATAATATATTATTCGTAGATGTAAGTTAGATGAAAAGATAGAAAATTATTCTTCCACGTATCCTACAATGACGATTTTAGGAATATTTTGTTTTTCCTAAATATTCACTTTCGGTTACAAAATTATTGTGGTTGGTGATATAACAAAAATAACTCATATAACAGTGTGATATCTAAAGCCATATTTAAATATTTATGATATTTGCAGTATAAAAAAAACAGAGAAAAACGGTACACATAAACATCATTCTTTAGGCTATATAGTTATAAAGTCAGAGGATGCAAGATAAGGCTCGCAGCTCAACTGACTTGATTTCCAAGACCTACTTTCTTAGTTCTTGACCGTCAAGCATCTACTATTTGCTCATTTCAATTTTGAAGCATCTTAATGAAGTTGACCGTAATGTGGCTCCCAGCCGATTACATTCAGCCGCCGAATAGTAGAAAGACCACCTTTTAGAGCTTGTTAATTTAACTTAAGAATAATAAAAAAATGCTCACGTGCTCGAGTGGAGTGAGTGTGGTGGTTACAAGGTCAGTTCATCAATGAGTGGAAGTATTGCGGTTGCTAAGATCGGACTACTTCTAGCACATTGGGTAAAGTTCCTCTCGCTGGCATGTTTAGCACGGATGCCTCAAAAGAAGTAGCGACATGCAATGACAAGGTGAAGTATTAAATAATAACCTTGCACAAGTATTTTGAATTCTTCATAGCGGCCGCTCATTCTTCCTATCCAGGCAAACAGTATACAAAGTCACCATAGTCCATGATAGATACTAGTAAGGCATTCAATAAAAGAATACTGACTTTGACGCTGAAGTGCTCCCGAAATTTAAATAAGGCATTGAGATGATTGGAGCCCCACTTAACTCTCCTGCTGACGTGATCTTTAAATCGCAGATGATGATCAAAGGAGCTACTCGAATTTTTGGCTTTTGACACTTTGGGAATCTGTGATCCGTTTACTGATACCCTAAAGATAACTGTTGACAGTTATTTTAGCTCTGGCCGTCTTGGATCTAACAATCATGAAACAGGATCTGGTCGAATTAACTAGCAAACCACGTTGACCATGTTGACTATAGACACAATTTAAATTGTATGAGCTGCTCAAACACGGGAGGCACTCTATTTCGTGTCATTGTATTTTGTCCAACAGGCGGATGTACCGGCCATGGCCGTGTTAAAGTACATAATCGATTAGCCATAGTAGCTACATAGGGCCATTGTTATTAATTCTATATTCACCGTTATTGGGAGCTACTTTTCATATAAAATACCTATCCTGCTTTTTCAATAAATTTTGGGAATTGTTCAATAATAAGTTGCGTTTCAAACATCTACACGTTGCGTAACGTAGTAATATCCTAGTTACCAAATCGTGGTAACTATGATTTAACTATGGTCAGACAGAAATTATTTATTAATTATAAATAAATATTATTTTTTATAATAATAATTTTATTCAATCAAAAATATAAATTTACAATTGTATTCATTGCAGAATCTGCCTAACTAGACTATAGCCCGTACCAAGGAAGACTATGTAATGCAAAGATTTATTCATATGCACATAGTATTAAAATATTACACAATATGATAAAATATAAAACAGATACGTAAATTCAAATTAAACTTTAAATTTTATTTAAAAATATCAATATAGCATGATCATGGAAATAAAAGTTGATATAAAATGTGGTTATGAAATTTATAAAACAAATAAATAATTAATATTAAAAAAAAGAAATGTATTGCAATGTATGATAATAATAATAATGCAGACCTTTACAATGGAAATTATATATATAAATATTATTTACTATTATAGATATTATTTAAATTTAAAAATATTATTTAATGTTATATAATAAATATTATTTGTTATTATATATATTTATATAATATTTAATAATACATATACAGAGTGTTATTACTGCACGGGTTTTTTTGTGGGCGAATCAGTTCAATGAAGTGAGCAACTTTTAACATTTTTTTTTGAAAACAAAACTAAAAAATATTTTTTAAATATTTTTTTAATTTTATTTTTTAAATATTATTAAAAGCTATGATCACAATGCGCTATCTAGCGGTTGGTAAAATGTAGCTGATTGACCAGTTAACTTATTCAAATTTTCAAATTTAAAAAAGAAAACAACAAAAAACTTTTTTTTTTCCATTTTTTTTTATTAAAAGTTGCGTACCAGGTTGTACTGATACCCACAGAAAAAATGCCAGTGCAGTAATAACACCCCGTATATTTACTTTTTTCATACAAATTTTGTTTATTATTATAAATATTAGATACTTATTAAAATAAATATTATTTATTAATATTACACCTATTTATTTATCTAAAACGTTATATAATCAATGATCATAGGTATACTTAGGTACAGATAGCAGCGATGATCATTAATTATTATTTGTGTATCACGGATCGCATAAAATGAGCTTCCGAAACAGAATCGAGGTCGTAAAAATATTTCCGGTATATTTTACACCCAGCTCCGCCTTAAATAATTCAGGTGCGATACGCGATACGGCAATGAGAGCAGAAGAATGAGGGTGCGATACGGGGAGGTTGGATCGTTTCCCAGGCGCCGAATGAATTGTTTCGGTCGAAGCCAGTATTGTTTATTTGGCACAATTTCAGTAACGGCTCGTATTTTCGTTTATTTCACGGACGCCTCGTGAAATTCTAAGAAATCGAGCTATTTTTCGGATAACGCTGAATGACGTATTGTAATAATGTATTCAGGGGGAGTTGTTTATTGCTTCCGGTGATGTTCGTATTAATATTTATGTTATTGCTATTGTTTGGCAAAGAACAGGGAAACTGAATGTCGCGAGCGAAACGTATATCGTATTAATGATACTCGGTGTTCATTATAGTTGGGGAGTCAGCGACAAAAAAGTCTAAGAGTTTGGAAAAGCTGATACTTTCATATCGAAATGGCCATAGAATGCCGGAGTACAATCAGCAGGGCAGATTCCGGTACACCTAGCGCTGGAGTACTAGGAAATTTGTAATTTAATTAGTACCTCCAAAGAATTTTGGGAAAGCTGAAAATTCATCAGTAGACAGTGGATGCATTAAATAACTCGACACATATGGTCAGACTGCTTCATAATCTAAAGCGTGGCGTCAGCATCTCCATACCATTATATTGCGCCATTGCGACCATTATATGACGCAGCACAACCGATGAGTTTTATACCGAATCTTGAAATATATAGAGATGCTGTCTGATCTATAAGTATCAGCTTTTCGAAAACTCTTGCACTCTTTTGTCACTGGCTCTTGGCCTATTATTTTAATATTTTCCTTGAGCGACTGTGGAGAAATTAAAGCAGAATAAATCATCTTAAAATTCACCCTATCACCCTATGACATTTAGGGAATTCAAAAATAAATTAAAGAAATGGTTATCGAATCATGACAGCCTAACCATACATCAAATGTTAGAAATATTAGTATAATAAAACTTAGGTGCACAAATTATTAATATATTTTTAAACATATATGTTAAGTATATTTTAACATTAAACTAACTACCAAAAATTATTTGACTTTGACAATGAAGTATACTTTTTAGACTAGGTAATTTTATATTAATAAATATTAAGGCTGTTTCTTTCTTTTCTCACAAATAACTTTATTTATTTTATTTAATCGAATTTTATATGATATTTATTGCCGATTAAATAATGGAATTGCATTTTATTTATTATATTATCTTTTAATAATTTTTTTATCATAATTATTTTTTCATTTTATTCTGAATACCACATTTTAGGGCAATTTAGTGTCATTAGCTTTTTACTAAAACTTGTATATTTGTAAGCAACCAAGCAATCAAGCAAACTTGATTGTAATATTGGAGTCCTGTCCACCCTAGAACGGGCTAGTCCCAGTTGGGTGACAGAAACAAATAAGCAAAAGGTTAAGGTTTTGCCATTCGGTTCCTGTTATTTTTATAAGCTAATCAATGTTTCATAGTAATTAATTCTTAAATAAATAAATAAATAAATCAGTACAGTTATTTTATTTCTAAAGTCAATTATCATGATAAGGTCAGTAATTGTAAATGCTTCTATCGGGTAAATGAATTCAACTGCAGATTTTAATCCAATTACCATTATTATACTAATACTAGTATTGGTAGTTAATGAGATTGATAAAGTGGGCTGGTTCTAAGACCGTTGTTTGCTCAAACCTTTTAAACTTCTCTTTGCAAAAATATCAACAGCCTCTAATTGACATTTATACACCCAATTAACACAGGTCGCCTCGCTAATGACGAATGAAAGAAAATTAATTAAAAGAAAGCGAAATCCCGGCGCGCAAGTCTCATTAATAAGGCTACATTATTAAACGGCAGCCAAAGTGGCTCCTCTAAAATGATTCCCTTGTACATTAATTGACACAAAGCCTTCAGCGCAGCGGTTAACCAGCCCCGCTGTCTGGCGGCCCCTCCCCGTCCCCAGAGATTTATTGTCAGAACGTGATAAGCGACCGTTATGACTACAAAGCGTTACGACCTTTTAATTTCGCCTCCGTTACATGCCATTTAATTGTTTCATTTTGACGATGGTATGCGGACAATAATATAAAATGTTGTGTCACCTGTAGGCGATTCGATAATGATGACAGCAACGCCGTGCATCGAAACATGCTCCTCGCTCGCACGAATTAAGTACGAGCTAGTCAAAGCAGACGCTTCCCGTCTCGCTCGCGGCCGGCTACCGACCAGAGCAGCGCAGGCGTCCCTCTTCGAATGCATCAAATTGCCATACAATTTTTGAAACCTGGTAACCATGAAAGATGTTCTGATTCTAAGCATATTCCCATATTTGCGCTAATTACATTTATTACGCGTGGCTAAGCGAACGAACTATTTTGGCCACAAAAATATTAATGTTGACGCTAAACTGCAACAGTCATTGCGTGGCAATGAGATGTAGTTCAAATCGATGGTACTGTTGCCGATCCTGACGAAGCAGTCGACTATCCTATCGAATTCTTGAATTCACTGGATTTACAGGGAACACCACCATATAAATTGCGATTAAAAATTGGTCCACCAATCATTTTGCTTCGGAATTTAAATGCACTTAAGCTATGCAGTAACACGCAATTACTCATTACAATTATCTTTACGCGATCGCTACAAGAGGGAATATTCCCTGACTTGTGGAAACAGGCACTAATTATCCCGATACATAAAAATGGTCCCAGAAACAGTATCGAAAATTATCGCCCAATTTCAATTCTTCCAGTTCTGAGTAAGATCTTCGAGAAGATTGTGTACGACCAACTTTATCCTGCAATTAAAAACTCGCTTTCTGAGTATCAACACGGTTTTTTAAAGAAGCGCTCTGTCATAACTAATCTTAGTCTATTTACCGATTTTATATCGGAAAACATGGATAAACGCCTACAGACGGACGCCGTGTACACTGACTTTTCGAAGGCCTTTGACAGGGTTAATCACCCCATACTAATTACCAAATTACTACATCTTGCGGTGTCAACTACAACGGGCGAGCCCGTCACCACAGGACGTTTTAACGATTAGTCGTTCTATCGCCCTGCAGTGAACGTAGAGACTTTGGACAGTACATTCTACGTCCAGCTACGTCAACAACCCGTGAGAGTCCAACGCCTTACCGCGAGTTAGCCAGGAGTAAACCCGGCGGGCTCGAGATACTCGCGCCCTCACTTCCAATTGTGACCAGATTTCTCCGGTCTCTCGATTGGTACCGAGTTCGAGGTCGCTTGCGCGGTCCTCTCCCTTATGAAGCGGTGAAACGGAGAGCACAACCGATTGGAGCAAACCCCGCACGGTGCGCAGACCGTACAATCTTCGCGGACCAAGGCGTCCTTTGCCCGCCTCTTACCCGGGATCGGATGGCCAATGGTCAATTCCAGAGCAGTCGCCATAAGGTACGCAACCACCCCCGCTCTATAGGAAACAGTACAGTTCCCAGACTCCCCCGACTGTTAGTCGGAGAGCACAACCGATTGGAGCAAACCCCGCACGGTGCGCAGACCGTCCAGGGGCGCCAGAGGTTTGATTCCCAGGGGAGACTGGTTGACCCAGTGTCCTACCCAGGACTCGCACCCCATGCGAGGAGGCCGTCGGATGGGTGTTGACCCGTGAGTGTGACCGACCCTGGACACATGGGTCATCGTGGCCAACTCATCGTGGGCCCGTTAGCCCCCACCAAATTACTACAGTTCGGAATTCACGGGGATCTGTTGAGATGGTTTGCGTCTTATGTGGCCAATCGACATCAAGCTGTCACTGTTGGTGGTTATAGGTCCGAGTATGTTAGAGTACCTTCTGGAGTACCGCAAGGTTCGCATCTCGGGCCATTATTGTTTAATATTTATATTAATGACATCGCCTCTTGCTTTCACACATCTACATTTATCGTTTATGCCGATGATCTAAAAATTTATTCCACCATTAAAGGTACGAAAGATTGCATAAACATGCAACGCGATCTAGAGCGACTCTTGGTATACTGCCACAAAAACAAGCTCTGCCTCAATCCCTTAAAGTGTAATACCATCAGTTTTACCAGAAATACTCGGCCAATTGTATGTAACTATCTTATCGATGGCGAAAACATTCCAAAAACATCTTTAATACGCGACCTCGGACTTTATTTAGATACGAAGCTTACATACAACGACCACATAGATTACATAGTTCTTAAGGCCAAGAAGATGTTAGGATTTTTGTTTAGAGTATGCAGACCGTTCAGTGACACCCTCGCCTTAAAAACACTGTATTACGCATATGTCAGAAGTGTCTTAGACTTCGGATCCACTATATGGTCACCGATGTATGCTGCATCTGTCAACAAGGTTGAGTGCGTCCAAAAGCGTTTCTTGCGATACCTAAATTGGCGCGAGCACTCGAACTTCGAGACATATGAGGAAAGAGCGGATTACTTTAAGGTTGCACTGCTCTATAATAGACGGACCATAACCGACATGTCTTTCCTATATGACATCCTTCATGGTTTAATAGACTATCCAGCTTTAACTGAGCGAATTTCCTTGAGAGTGCCCCCCAGAAGTACCCGAGTTTCTCGTTTGTTTCATGTGCCCAGGTGCAATTCCAGCCACTTCAGCAACACTACTATGATACGGTTACTCACCTCTTTTAATAACAGGTTTAATGACCTTGACATTTTTTCTCTGGACAGGAAGCCTTTTCTTCACGCAGTCGAAGAAAAGCTCAGGAACGATAATTAATTTAAATTTACTTATTACTTTATTATATACAATATATTTATGTGTGTATGTATGTCTATATGTATATATATATATGTCAATAGTATACGTATGTATGTGTTATAACAATCCCTCCCTTCCATTTCCATTCCCCTATTGTAATTATACATTTATATTTAGAAATGCTTCTTTTTCCTTTTTTCTTAAAAAGAAGGTTATAAAATTATTATCTTTTAAATGGGTACTTTATATTTTTTTCTAATTTAAAATGTATTAATGGCTATATTGATGTTAATTTATAAAATGTTTTTTTTTTATATAAAGAATATGCTGTATACATTTAGTTAATAAAATAAATAAATAAATAAATTAAAAAAGTCATGGGAAATGCTCTTGAAGCTGCCATTTTGAACGGCATATTTCAAGGTGAAGTTGTTCTCCTGCCACGGATCCTAATGATCCCTTCATATTTGCCCATTTCATTCAGACGCCTGCAATTTGCAATTCGATTGGCATTCGCAATGACTATTATTAAGTTGCAAGAGCAAACAATGTCCATTTGTAAGTTGGATCTAGAAAATCCGTGCTTCTTACATGGCCAATTATATTTTGTGTGCTCTCGGGTTGGCAAAACGTCGTTTTTCATTAAATCGAAATACATACATTGTTAATTAACTCGCATTAAGATAAAAAAATTAATAAATTGCATATCTTTTAATAATAAAATTTAACATTTATAATTATACTTAATTGTCTTTTACATTAATAATAAATATGACCCATGGATATACATTAAGCTTTTTCTTTGTTTGCTATTATTTAATCAATAATGAATCATCTAAAATTGCATCATATGTTATTGGTAGATCTTTGGTGTAGAAACGTAGCAGCGTAGAAGCGTAATTTTTTATGCGTTGCCACATCTCAGAGACCAACTGATTTTCACGCAGTCTTCTCCACACAGCTTCTGCCAACAATATACAAACAATGTCCATTTTTAAGTTTGACCTAGAAAAAACGTGCTTCTCACATGGCCAATTATATGTTGTGGGCTCTTGCGTGGGCAAAACATCGTTTTTCATTAATACACCTCAGTGGTTGACGAAATATATACATTGCTAATCAACTCGCAATAAAATAAAATATATATATATATATATATATATATATTAGAATTTAACATTTAATACGATACTTTATTTTTTACATTAATAGAAATATAACTCATGGATTTAAATTGAGTTTTTTTGTTTGCTGTTGTTTAATCAACAACAAATCATCTAAATTTTCATCGTATGTTATTGGCAAGGCCTCATATTCCTCTATTATTTGTAGACCATCTTTGGTGTAGAATCGTAGCAGCGTAGAAGTGTTCACTTTTATGAGTCGCCACATCTCCAGTCGCCTGTGTATCCATTACGAGCTCACACACCAACTGAGTTCCACGCAGTCTTCTCCACACAGTTAATACATTCTAAAAATACAACTGCCAGACATTTACACACATATAAAAACAGAAATATACTTTTTGTTTTCTTTTTTTTATATTTTTACCATTATTATACTTAACACTAATCTCACGAAAAGTACCACATTTCGTTAAATTTTCCAATGCTAAGCACCAAATATCGTCCGGCCGACATGAGCATTTAATGGTGCAGGAGAAATTGCATTCATTTTTTGATTTTGCTTTGAGCAACAGCAAATCGCACAATGACGAAACGAAAAGATTGAAATGTCAAACTCAATGTCAAATGTCACTTAGTATATAGTTTTTCGAAAATTCGAATATTGAAAACCCGTTTCCTGAACCCACTAATAGCAAGCAAGCCAACGTTCGGGCAGGACAAAGTCTGTCGGGCCCGCTAGTTACGTATATAAATATATATAAAAGTCGATGTTTTATAGGGTTTCGTAAGGGTAAAACTCGCACTTGGCTCTGTTTATTTGTTATCTCTTAAAGTATTTCCAATTGCTGGGTATCAGCAATCACTCCATTACTGAAACACGAGAAAAAAAACTCTTTCAGTTCGTTTCGTCGTCGAATTCGGCAAGAGGCGCGCAAGCTGCTTCCAGCCATTTCGAAATTAGCCAAAGTTTCGATTCGCGTTTTTTTTCTCGCACATCGCGCGTTTGCGCTTAAGTTTATTTTAAAATAAAAAAAGTTTTGTTCGCGCACTCTCGCGCGACTGGCAACTTTTCAGATAAATCAGCGCGGTTCCGTTCCGCCGAACGAGAGAATGAGAGGGAAATCGTGCGACGGGGACGGACGGGGGCGCAACTAAAGTCTCGTTTCCACCGAGATATTCCCCAGGCCGAGACCGACTGCGCTGAAGTTTGTCCGAGGAATGCGAGAGATGCTGTTACGGCTTTGTAAATTTTGTGTCTTTCCTTTGTATCGCACCTTAACTTTCCTGTCGGGAATGCAAGAAAAACAGCAATATGAGTAATGTTTAGCAAACGCTCGGCGACTTACCGAGAAATAAAGCAATTTATGGTAATTATGTCGTTTCCATTAAAACACACTTAATATTTTCATCGCTATAGATTCATATTTCGTAGTTATATTAACCCTCCAACAGGCGGGCGACGCGCACGTACGCGTTTAGCTCCTTGCGAAATCGCAGGGCACGCTATTATAGCGTTCCATGTGTTTTCTGGGTAATGTCTGCTTCAGGAGACGCTATTTAACCATCAACATAGACAATCGGTATCTTCACGTTCATAAGTTACACGTGCGAATCGGACTGACTGGTTTTTACAAGTTTTTCCATTATAAACAGACAAAAAATGACCCAGTCGTGTCGCTTCGCATACTTTACATTCAGTTGTGCGAAGTATATCCGTTCAGTTGTTGCGACCATACTCATTGTCAATATGCCGAAACGCGTAATATCTCCTGATGAGTCGGACACCGATGAATCCAAAAATTTGGAAAGCGATTTTAGTTCTGAAGAGACTTTTAGTAAGAGTGATAGGGAATCTGAAGACGACTTGGATCTAGCAAGTGGTTGTCACAGGAATGAAATTGATATGAAATGGATGTGACTGGAATGAAATTGATATGAAATTGATACTATTACGCTTGTATATACCTACGTCATTTCAAAAATCTTTTTTTTATTACAGATGTCAAAGCGGTAATTTTAGTTACCTGCCCAAATACAGCGGCCAGCAACTAGAGCCGGGAATCGCCCTTGGCGCGGTTATCTTTCTCTGTCATGTCCACTAAAGCGGTAATGGATGAAGAGATAACTGAAAATTATTTTAATTGTGTAATTATTAACTTCAAATATTAATATGATTTCAGTTATATTTGTTATATTAGTTATTTGGTTATATTTGTCATAATAATAAATATAATTATAAGTGTTTGATAAAATGGCTGTCTTGAATGGCGGTCATTTATTTGAAATTGCGAGACAGGAACTAATAAGGGGTTGGCTTCGATGTCGAAAGTCTATCAATGTCGATAACGCTCAAACGCTGAACAACTATCAATGTCGATAACGTTAAAACACTGAAAAAACTATCAATGTCGATAACGCTTAACTGAGAGTGTCAAACAGAACGGGCGTACCCGTCATCCCAGAGTGTTATAACTGCATCTGGTCGTTCTGTCTTCCATGGAGTGAACGTGAAAAGTTAGCGGACAAAAGATAATCCACTGTCTAAGTAGACATACAAACCCATCAAAGTCCAACGCCTTACCGCGAGGCACTGGGAAAAGGACGCAGCGGACGACCACGCTCCCTTGCTACCAGCTTTGGACGGATTTCTCCATCTTCCTTTGTTAAAGACCCTGCATTGGTGAGTTGGGTCCTAATCGTATTCAGCTGCTTCAAAAATCCTGCGCTAGATTTTGTTTCCACATCCCACCACGTGATCATGCACTGGTCCTACACTGAGAAAAATATAACTATGTAATATACAGAAATACGCATGTTTCAATAAGGATTACATATATAACTCGGACTGTGGTCCATACGTATCAATTAACATGAGGCGTAACGGTATTGACGTGACTGTAGTTACCGTGCCGTAATGTTAATACATAATGTAATTTCATTACGTTGCGACCCTGTGATCTCGCTTCTAACATGGTAGCATGTAGTAGGATAAGTACGGATATAGTCGAAATATGATTCATGTTGAAACTACAGTATACTGTTATTTTCGTATTAACCGTACGGCAAATGTTGATAGATATATACATATAATGAAGTAATGGAGTTTCAACAAAATTCTTTGCAACAACATTACGATTGAAACGTCGTTATTCTTTATAAAATCGTAATAACAAAATGGTAATGTAAGAAGCAATCCAATATTTTTCTCAGTGTAGTAACAATGGCGAAACATCGAGAGCTTCGAAATTCACGCGATAAATTCCATTTTTAAATATTTTATAACAGCTGTACGTTATTCTAAATTGTGAAAAGTCCAAGTGCCAGTTATAAAAGAGAAATAACCCTTAATGGCCGGGTCATTCCCGCCAATTATAACGATACAGAATATTTCCAGGCTATTTCGCGGTGGGTGCGGCGTGTCCTGGCGGGCCAAGCCCATTGCCCACGGCGCTGACTGGGAAATTTCTAATTAGTAGTATGGCCGCATGTCGCAAACGCGTATTCTTATAATGGCATGAATTATAACACACACACACGAAACACAACTGTATGCATATTACACAGAATAATTAATTTGCGTGGCGAATTAGGTCGGCACGCTACGAAAAGCGAGTTCGGAAATATGACGATGATGATGATGGGTTTGGGGATTATTTATTTATTTCTCAAGAAAACATACAGCGTTGCTAACAATTTCACGTAAGTAATGGTAATATTGTATGTAAGGCCGTTTACGTGTTTTCAACGTTTCACAATAATGCATAAGCAATTTTAATTAAATCTACATATCTACATAAAAGCGGAAGATCGGGTGGAGTAAGGATTAAAGGGAAATGATCTGTATTTTATACATAGATACATATATACAAAAACACATAGGTGTTTATACATAAACATACATACGTATCATAAATACGTATCAATAAAATACATACAAAAATAAATTTATACATATATAAATATAAAATTAAACTATGTGCACATTTTCTATGGTTCTGTATAATTTTATATAAAATAAAAACGGAGCTGCCATGGAATTCACCAAACCAAAGTCGGGCCCATCATATAGTGTTATTACACTTCTGGGGGGTGAGCAGTGGATTCCGGACTAACGACCGGCTGTGGTAGGTTTAGGGCAGCTGTCTTGCCACATGTGAGCGTACACCTTACCACCCATTCACTCTCCCTTCGAAGCGATAGAATTTAAGATGCGTAAATCGTTGTTTTAGATATTTTTTCTAAGAAGGAGTTGATTATAGCTGTATGTTTCCTTAAAAATAATAAAATAAAATAAAATAAAATATATTTTCCTAGAGGGACCAAGATCTTTAAAAAGGTGAAACAAAGATTTAGCTGGCAGACCACGAGCGCCAACTTCCACCGCGTGAAGGTGAACAGTGAAGCCGTTCCGGGTGACGGCATTTGCGAGATCATGGTATTTGTTTAATTTGTACTCGTGGTCTTTTGGGATATTTGACTCCAATGGGAGATTGATTAAATGAAATAATGCATATGTGTATTTTGAAACCTAGTATCACATAAGGTCATAAGACGATAAATAAGGGCATATCGTGCATAATTCGTATTTGCGCGTTGCAATTCGAACGCTCGAGGAGCTCTTATGGTTCAAGGTGGGACGAATACCGCAAGGGCAGGTAGCGGTTTCATGCAGCTTGGGACATAAGCTCCAATGTGTACTCGCGTCGGCCCAACTCACGATTTATCTCCTATTCGTAAGCCTCCTCGAGTGAGGGGCTACCCTGGCAAGGACTCGCGTCTCAGGCCTCACAGCTGGTGGTTCGGTTTTCCCTAGGGGATGGCCCTCCGGCGCTATTGAAGGGTTTGCGCACCGTGCGGCATCAGCTAATCGGTTGCGCCCTCTGACTAATTACTGCCGGAGTGTGGAGACTATGTAAATATACGATCTCCTAAGCAGCGGGGGTGGATGTTGACCTGCCGTCCTCCACTCTTGAAACTACCAGTCGGCTACCTGATCCCGAATTCAGAGCCTTGCAAAATGTCCCAAAGTCTTATACGTTCACCTATATCATTATCGGTAAAACAATCTGGAGTGGCGGGTTCATTTGTTGTAGTTGAAATCTCCAAGTGCACGGCCAGCTGGTTTTGTGACCGGCCCAGCTCATGGCTCAGAATGAATGAATGATTTCGAAAGGGAATGCGTCACTCTACCTACCTCTGCGATCATTCATACGATCGTTCATTTTACATTCAGATCTAAAGTACTGCTCTGTCATTCGCATGAACTTTTTTCGAGTGCTGTATTTATTTCAATTCCTGTCGTTGGCGTTTCGCAAATGACACCGGCAAACAGTTTCGTGTCAATAATAAATGTAACCACATCGAGTTTTCTATTAATATTAGTTAATAAATATTTTTTAACTTTTAAACTTTAAATATGACTAAAATTTATTTTGTGCAAGAATGAATACAAGGCTTTAAATAAAACAAGTATATATTTACTTAAACATATTTATCCAGACATTTCGCATATTCCAGTGAAACTTTGTCATCATTAACCTTCTCATTGAATTCAAGACATTGCAATTAAAAAATGTTAACCTTCTAAACAGGCTGACGAAACTGGCATGTTTAAAAAATATGCGCAATCGGAAATCACAGCGCAAATAGATAGAAAATAGCATGAGTAACATGATGCTTTCTCCGATCTAGCGATGTCTGACTATCGGCGTCTTTTTGGACGTATAGGAAAGACGAAAGACACAGACTGCGGAAAATAGACTGTTCTTCCCAAAAAAAGACGGTTAGCACTCCTGGAATTAGCACTTAAGGAAGAATATGATCTATCTTCATTAATAACAATTACGTTGCCCGAGTATTAGCCATAAGTCGCAGAGATTACATCAGAGCATATTGACGCTTAGCGCACCGTCCGTCATGCCATAATCCCCCGGCGGTACGGCTGAGCCTCGCAATACACCTATCCGGATGCTCCTCACGCGTTGAAATTTATCTCCTAATCTGCGTCAGTCGCTTCGCATAATGTATTACAGCGACTATAAGCCAACACCGTCATAATGTAAACAATGCCATCCACACCGCAATAACATGCAATACGAATGCATCTTTTGTCACGATAAGGTCGTAATTCATGTGAATGTTCGTGATGAATGGGGTTGTATAGTCGATGTGCACCCATTATTTTTAAAGTGTTATGCAACGGTGGTTTTTTATATTCGTGCGTACTAAAAAACTAAAATATGGCAGCTATAGGAGTAATAAGAGTAGAAGTAAGCCACTTTTCGGAGAAAAGAATAATGGAACCGTTTGTTTATAATTTGATTAGAGAAAAAAGATACATTAAATATTCATTAGATACTAAGAGAGAAAGCTGCTTTAAAAAACTTCATAATAGGATAATAAGCGTTGCAATTAGAGCACAGATTTGCAGGATATATCCATGAAAAATATTGGAAAAAAACATTTTTAAAAATCACGGGCGCTCGCGCATAGGGGTTTTCTAGTATTGCCTCTTAAGTTAATGGGAGAAAGTTTACCTCGGTTCCACTCTCAGATGATCTTATTCATCAAAGAGTAAGTAAGATAGGTTACTCCTCAAATTAGTGGCCTTTTATTAAGGGATTATGGCGAGTGGTGTGTGGCCGCAAAATAGTAGGGAGCTCGCGTGGGATATGCAAACGACTACGACATCAGGTAGGTAATTAATTTGTGCAAATAGCTTGTTTGTAAGAATTACCAGCGTTTAGAACTTGAGTATTTAAATTAAGTTGCCTTACGTTGTCTCATGTTCAGCATGGATGCCCGGGTATACAAAAAATTCAAATGAAAGCGTAAATGTAATTTTTCGAAATGGCAATAATAAATATGTGTAAAATACTCGATTAAGATATCGGAGTTGAGTTTTCGTTAAAAAAAACACATTTTCCTCGTGTTTTGCTGAAAGGCAAAATCAATTGATTATTGATTAACCGAGCATGACTAATTTATACTACTTCAAACGTAAATAGTATCGAGTATGGGTATAAGACGTATAGAAACATCCTCGAAATATATGTTGTAACCGGCGTGACTTGTATTTTTATTTAACGAATGTGTGAGTCATCGGTACGTGTATTGGCATGCATTAGGCCAGGCGTGCATTGCGGGGCTTATTATTAAAAAAATGTGGACTATAGACGAACATGGAACCGAACTGTGACAAAAAAATCGGGCCGGGTTTAAATTCTGTGGATTGTTGACGAAAAAAATATGTTTCTTTGTCTTTTAATAAATTCTAAGCATTGATAAAAAGTAATAACACTATAACGTAACGCGGGCTTGACGTAATAACTCGTCTATACGAAAATGTGTGCCTTGGACACGACTTATTTAAAAAGATAATTGTCAATAATATGATGGTAAAGAATGATTTCATGCAGCTTGGGCCTATTTTGATCTTGGATGGGCTCTATTTTGTTCTTGGATGAGCACAACTCACGATTCAGCTCCTATACATAAGTCTCCGAGTGTGGAAGGCTACCTCGGGTAAGACTCCCGCGTCTCAGGCCTCACTGCTGGTGGATCGGTTTCTCCTGGTAGAATCGCATCCCGGCGCTACTGGACGATCTGCGTACCTTTCGGCGACGCCAATCGCCAGTCAGAGTGCACAGCCTTTGCACTCTGACAAATTGCTGAAGGAGTCGGGTGACTATGGAAAGATACAGCAGCGGGGGTGGATGTTGACCTGTCGTCAACCACTCTTGAAATGACCATTAGGCTACCTGATCCTGAATTCAGAGCCGGGCATAAGATGCCTTTGGTCCACAATAGATATCCTTGCAAAACTGGTAGTTAGGGGACGAGGCTGCCGCTTGTCACCTTTCCCGGTGCCTCGCCGTAAAGCGTTGGTGTCTAACGGGCTTGTTGGTAGAGCTAGAGAGTAGATTGTCTTGTCTCTAAGTCTTCTACGCTCATCCCACTGTTGAAATAATGATCAAATATCATATCAGCCTATGAGTCTATATCAGTATCAGCCTGGTGACGGATTCGCCCGTTGTAGTCGACACCTCCCTACTGTCGATAATATGGTATGAAACTCATTTTATGGTATATGGCAGTTAGATAATTCTAAATTTATTTTCCATTCTGAAACATAATTTAAAAGTTATGTTAACTGACCAATTCTATTTGACTCCAATAGCCATTTTTAATGTAGTATTTAAACTTATTCTTATAAACAACTTACAAACAGAAACTTTCAAACTTAGATTAATAACTGTGTTTAATTGAAAGAAGTGTAACGGACCTTAAGTCCATTACATGCGATCAACAAATGCATCGATTTCCAGTGAAAGCCACAGACACAATTCAGCTATTATTTTGACTCGTGTAGCTATGAATCAGCACGATGAAACAATAGTTTTACTCGGAATATTTTCGGATTGCATCATTTCACAGCATATATAAATCGGCGAAAAAGCAACCAAATTATCATTCCCCGAGTGATCACCTTCCCCCAAGGTTGCGACGGCATATCCGGTACCCTTCTTATGAGGTCGCTCAACGGATCCGGCTCCTTGGTTTCCTTTCCTCATTCTCCCTGAGTCTCGAAGCATCAGTCTGTAATCCCACAGACTGGAGCCGTGTCCAGTACAAGATACTAGGAGCACACGCACAATCCTCATCCACTATTCCTACATAACCTCCGTCGCGCAACCCTCGCGTCTCGATAAAGTAATCCGGGCACTCGTTAATTCGGCAAGCGTTATAACTGGCAATATAAAACCTTCGACCAATAAATTTCTTCTACTTCATTCAAGACCGCCTTTCATTACGAAGATAACTCGTAAGTTGATACCACCACCTCACCCCGAACAACCTGGAGTCTTGTGAGGCGTGGTCCCTCACAGAAGAGATATATACACTGAAATGAGTTTTGGTTTGTGTAGCATTCGGAAATGAATTCACGTGTAAACGTACTTGAAAGCGTAGCGAGTGATGTTAGCAGAGACGGATAATGCTAGCAATAACGCTCGTCAGTGTTGGCGTGTAAATCAACTGAGCGCAATACAACAGGGCGGGCGAAAATGTCAACAGACAAGATATAGGCAACAGAACCACAGTACCGCTCAATTGATGCTGCATTGGACCCAATTTATAAAATTAAACCTCATACTAGATTTCACTTATTCTGAATATGGATTCTATAGGGGTTTATGCACTTTAAATAAACAGCACATTCGGCATTAGGGATAAATAATTGCGAATAATGGCAGAGATACAATTCTACTGAATGTAAGGATGTCGAAATATGTTCATAGTGTATATATAAATGTACCCTGAAAACGATAAATACGTCGAATCTAACTGTTTTTCTTAATTAAAAATAGAGCTATACTGTCCCACCAGAAGTAAAGTATTGTGAACGTGCTAAAAAATCGGTTTTAAGACGGATGTATACATATTGATCCCCTCCCTCGAGAAGATTAAGATCATTTCCAGACTGATGTCTGTCTGTGAGTCTAAGTGTCTGTGTGTGTGTGTCTGTGTGTTTGTGTATCTGTGTATGTATTCAACCACAACAACACCCAAACGCTTCATCCAATTGAGCTTAAATTTGGCATTCAGGCATCATTTATTCATGGCAAGAGTTAAAAAGATTGTGGTTAAAATCGGTCCACTAGAGAGCGCGCTAGTCATACTTTGATCTCGAAATATTGCAGCTAGAGACTTGAAGTTCGGTAGACAATTGCCTTGTTGGACCGAAATGATGTCGTAAAAATTTGGTTGAAATATCTCGTAAACAAGCGACGTAAATAATATTTAAAATCCGCCATATTTTAATTGTTATAATTGTATCATCTCCGCCTTAAAGTTGCGGGCGGCTAGCGCCATCTGTTACCGCGAACCAATGCCACTATTTAGCCGTGGCTGTGGTTCGTGTCTTCGCGTAGACGCCGACGCGCGATTTCGAAGCATTTCAACTGAAAACTTCTGTATAAAATGTTAGTCCTTGTTTATAATGTGGAGTAGCAAAGTAAGACTAATAATTTGCAACCTACACATAATATTTCATCAAGAAACCCTTTGGTTACCCTCGCAGTAAACTCGTAAAAGATCCGCATTGGCGTAAATTTCCGTATTCTACCATTCTACCCCGTTTCAATTTCCGGCTCTGTTAATTGCAGAAAGATGATTCCCGCAATTAAAAGACGCTCTCACTAATTGCACCGCATTCCCACTTCAAAGTTATATATTTTAGGAGAAGATATTACGTGCGATACGAGTATAAAGTTTCACGATGATGAAAAAGTATTTTTGTTTTTTCAAATCATACTTTTATTTGTATTTCTTCCTTTGGTTGGTCTTATTCAGTCCAAAACTTTCTCAGTTATTTCACATTTTTATTGAATGAAAGCAAATTCCTTTTTTATAATCGCGCCAAAATATACGTCGCTACGATCTGTGCCAGCTGGCGTCTCGGCGGTGGAATTTGAACTACCTGCCCCAATACCTAATGAGCGTAGAATTCCGGAACTTTACCGAAACGTCAGGACAAGCTATCGTCTAGTTCCAAGCAGTAATATTTTTTTACAAATTAAAATCTCTCCTATTCATTAAAAAACTATTTACATTGTATAATATAATGCTTGAATGCCTTTCAGCATACACTTCCAGACCCCAGTAACCTCGCTCGTTGGAGCTTTGCCGAGGATAGTTCTTGTCCCCTCTGTAGCAATACCCCTTGCACAGCTAGACACATTCTAGCTGGCTGCAAGGTGGCCTTAGATCAAGGACGGTACACTTACCGCCATGACAAAGTTCTCGCTGTTATTCGCGAGGTAATTAGTCTCTCAGTGGCTCGTGCCAACAAGGGTTTGACAGTATCCTCCAAACCCCCAATACAGTTTGTGCGGGATGGCTCTAAAGGCAAAAAACATTTAACTACAAAACCTTTCTCAATAATCGAGAAAGCTACAGATTGGATTCTGGAGGTTGATTCGGTCCCTAAGCAGTATAAATTCCCTGAAAGTCTCGGATGCACAGCCCTCCGTCCAGATATAACTCTTTACTCTCTATCTCGGAAGGTGGCTCTTATTGTAGAATTAACTGTTCCATGGGAATCAAATATCCCAAAAGACCACGAGTACAAATTAAATAAATACCATGATCTCGCAAATGCCGTAACCCGGAACGGCTTCACTGTTCACCTTCACGCGGTGGAAGTTGGCGCTCGTGGCCTGCCAGCTAAATCTCTATTTTACCTCTTTAAAGATCTTGGCCTTTCCAGAAAAATAATCAACTCTTTCTTAGAAAAAATATCTAAAACTGCGATTTGCGCATCTCAAATTCTATGGCTTCGAAGGGGGAGTGAATGGGTGGCAAGGTGAACGCTCACATGTGGCAAGACAGCTGTCCTAAACCTACCACAGCCGGTTCGTAAGTCCGGAATCCACTGCTCACCCCCCAGAAGTGTAAAAAATTGTATTATGATGGGCCCGACTCCGGTCGATGAATTCCATGGCAGCTCCGTTTGTATTTATTTATACTTTAAGAGCCGTATTACAAAATAGCGTAGGTATTCTTTTAAAATGAGTTGAAAAAATGAAGGCATTTTTTTTTGTATGTAACTATAAAAGATAGGATAAATAAATAAATATATAAATAAATAACTATTCAACCCTGGGAGAAAAACCGCGGCACTGAGCGCTCTTCTCTTGCACAAGCAAATATATACACAATTTCTAATTGTTTTTTGCAGTGTTTTCTCCTTTCTAGTGACAATTATTTATATTATGTCGTATTGCTAAAAGAGTGAACTTTAATATAGTGTAAGTATTATATAAGAATCTTATTTTATTTCTGAGAAAATTAGAATGATACAGGAAGATTTTTTTTTAATTTTGTGTAATTGTAAGTAATGTATACCTTGGATATGTGGTCAAAAAACGAAAAAATAAAGCCGTAGTGTACATCAAGAATACATAACGGACATAAAAAAAATAGTATACGGTTTTCGTTGTAGTGATATTACTGTATTTAAGAGCTCAAAGTTTGCCTTCCGAGCGTTTTACGAATAACGACTTTCGGAAAATGGGCTGAATAAGTAAATAATATTCGTTACATCTAAAATTAAAGGCCGCTATGGTCAACATCAAGAAATGGTCCAGGTAATTCAGTAATTAAAGTTTGTAGAAATCTCTTTATTTCTTGGAATTAGAACACCAAAAATCCACTTTTCTTGCCTTTCTGGAAAAAATATGTGAACGGGCTCTTAAGATATTCAGCAAAAGGGGAGTCATCTCTATATTTAACACATGACCTACAGAAATGAGATTAAATAGCTTATTAGTTGACGCCTATTACTGATGGTAAATACGCATCAGATAGTTTCCCATACATAACTTACGTGTCTTCTTGCCTAAATAAGTATTATCTGTCATCGCTTAGCCCACAAAACATGTTCCTCACTCACGACGTGTATGTAAACAAAACACGATCGCACCGGCATAACAGGCCGTAAAACATTTCTGTCAACGCTTATGTCGCCAACAAAGACAAAATATAGAATTAAAATAAGATCGCACGGGCTGGCAGCGGCCAACTGTCGATAATTAATAATAATTATACTGTTAGTCGGATAAAAAGTTTATTAAACATTTTCTCCTTAGAATTTCTTTTCACCATTTTTTCTACCTATTAGAAGCTGTTAAAATATATGTGAATAAAATTATCCATTGTCGCTGGGCCCTTTAAAGGCACGGGTTGGGGCTCGTAGGCCAGTGCCTACTTGGCCTATTGGATAATCCGGCACTGTAGTAATTAATTTATTTCGATTCGATGAGGGAGTTTATCCGATGTCTCCTATATCCATTTCATTTTATTTTATTTTATAAAGTTATCCAATACAAAAAATAAATTTTGGCAAAAAAAAAACAAAATTACAAATAATAATATTTTTTACAACTTTTTTTTTGCAAAGCACATAAGATGAAATTTGTGTGGATTTTATCACCCCACTAGATTAAATATATGTTCTGGGGTGATAGTATTTAAGACATAGAGTTTATTCGTTCATTCATTCCTATTGTTCGTTCATTCTTTAAAAAATAGGTTAAATATATAAATAAATTACTAATATTAAATATGTACGTAAGAAAATATTTAAATATATAAATAGGTAAATAAATAAATTGACTAATAAATTAAGTAGTCTGAAAAGGTTCCTTATAAAATAAAATTGTAAACCTAATAATTTAATATAACATTATTAATTTATTTTAAACATTGTACCTTAGTATTAAACTTGTACCTTAATGTTAAATTCTATAATATACTCCCTACAAATTTAAAACAGCTAGAGGACATAAAATTCAAAAAAACATCAAGGAGATGCTGATAGGCCACCCTTTCTATAATCTGTCCGAATTTGAGGGCCATGATTTTTCAAATATTGTGCCCATTTAAATTACTTAATAAAATAGAGCCTTATTGTTTGATTATTTTATATGGTCTTATATTTGTACTTTTTGTTTTTAAATGCATGGCGTAGTCTTAATTTGATTATTTAACATTTTACTGACAATTTGAATATTACTATGAATAATTTTGCTACTTATGTTTTCGAATTACTGACTACTTAAAATACTAGGCTACTATTTTGATTATTTATATTATAGTTTGACAATCTAGAAGTTACATGCTTGACTACCTATTTATGTTCACTAAAGAGTAGTAACGAGAATTACTACCTAACCCAATTATTTTGACACATCCAAGAGCGGTTTTTAGCCGTCAATTGGACACGACGAAAATGTAATGTAATGTAATGTAATCAACTAATTGTATTTGTGGTCAAGTATCAAGTAACAGATATAGTCAAATATGGCCTAAGTCAGGATGTGAGTCACCATTTCTTCGGACTGGCTTCTACTTTTCGACATGAGCCACTTGATAATATATTTTTTCAGAGTCAATCTGCTGATTGTACTCTGCACTTTAGCCTCTTTTAAGTCTTCAGTCTCCTAAGTCTTTAATATTCAGCCATCACATATTTTTCTTAAGATCCTTTGAGGCGGAGGAGGAAGACATGATCTGGAGATACAAACGAATCGCACGATCGCAAATAACATTTACGAGACAGGGACAAACTTTTAGTAATAAACGACTTTTACTGCGGTTTGATTTATGAAATAAGTAGCTTCATTGTCGTGAAATCGTAATGTTAAGATTAGAGCGGCAATAAATCTATTTCTTTTATCATAAGGATTAGCTGGCCAGCTATTAGTTATATGTTTAGGCCTTGGTGGAGAGGAGGCCTTATTCATTAGGCGAATTCTGGGGATTGCGCATTAGGAGAGTCTGGATCATATAGAGGGGGTATCATATGGGTCTGTATCATGGGAGCTAATGGACCCTGTTGGAGTTGGCCACGAAGTTGTTCTGGGTCGGTCACACTCACGGGACAACACCTATTCGGCGGCCTCCACGCATGAAGTGCGAGCCCGGGCAGGACTCTGGCCTGAGGGCTAGTTTCCCCCAGGAGTCAATCTTCTGGCGCTCCTGGAAGATTTGCGCACGGTTCGGCGTCAGCCAATCGATCGGGCCAACCCGTCACCTTGGGAAGTTTGAACGAAATTTGATCGTTCTGTCTCCCGTGAGGTGAGCGCAGAAGACTTAGGACAAAACATTCCACCGTCAAGCTCCGCCACATGCTTGTAAGAGGCAAACTCTTAACCGCCAGGTATGTTATCTAGCGGGCCGACACTCACGCCCTTACTACCAGTTGAAACCAGATTACTCCGTTCTCCCGACTGGCATCGGGTAGCCGATGGTCGTTTCAAGAGCAGTCGCCGTAAGGTGATCAGCTACCCCTGCTCTATAGGAGACAGTACTGTTTTCAGACTCCCCCGACTGTTAGTCAGAATGCACAATCAATTGGCTGTCGATATGAAGTACTGTCAATCGTCACCCGTTGTTATTCTGCTTATAGGTGGCAAACTGCTGCTGTTACTGTACTGATTATACTCTGATAGTCCAGCTCACTGGAATTTTAAAAATCGGCCGTGTAGCTAACACTCACTTGTCAATTGTCACACAATACTTGTGCCTCGTCCTTGCGCTTCGCGATGGGCGTTGAGAACATTTTATAAATAGTTTCCCTCTAGTATAGAGTTTGAAGCCGTCTTCTGTATTGAAGTTTGGAATTCTTCTTATTTTAATGGCTTACCAGATCATACGGGCATATTGAGTTGTCAACCACAACGGGCGAACCCGTCACCGCAGGACGTTTTAACGATTGATCGTTCTATCGACCGTGCAGTGAGCGTAGAAGACTTGGGACATAACAATCCAACGTCTAGCTACGCCACAGCCCGTTAGAGTCCAACACCTTACCGCGAGTAGCCAGGTATGTTACCTGGCGGGCGGCACTCGCGCCCTAACTACCAATTGTGACCAGATTTCTCCGGTCTCTCGATTGGTTCCGAGTTCGAGGTCGCTTGCGCGGTCCTCTCCCTTACGAAGCGGTGAAACGGAGTGTACCGAATCTATCGCGGACCAAGGCGTCCTTTGCCCGACTCTGAACCGGGATCGGATGGCCAATGGTCATTTCAAGAGCAGTCGCCGTAAGGTAGACAACTACCCCCGCTCTATAGGAAACAATACAGTTCCCAGACTCCCCCGATTGTTAGTCGGAGAGCACAATCGATTGGCTTGCGCCGCTCGGTGCGCAGACCGTCCAGGAGCGCCAGAGGATTGATTCCCAGGGGAGACTGGTTGACCCAGTGTCCTACCCAGGCTCCGCACCCCATGCGTGGAGGCCATCGGATGGGTGTTGACCCGTGAGTGTGACCGACCCTGAAACAGAATGGGTCTTCGTGGCCAACTCAGCAAGGGCCCATTAGCTCCCAGATCATACGGGCAAAGTGAAATTGTTCTTTGGATAGCAAAATGGAATTTTGAAACTGCACCTATTAGTTAGTTCCGCTATCTAATAATTTTTCACAGATCGGCAATCTTTCTGACAGATTTTTTTAACAACGTTGATGTATTTTATCCAGCGTGTAGCTGTGGGGCATTCCTCAATATATTCTATAAATTAGTCGCTAACAATCGATGGTACGGGACGTCCCATTGCTAATTCGTCGATTTGTTTATAACGATCGCCGTTCTTTATAGACAGTATCAAAAAGTCGGCCTGATAATAATATTGGATTGATTCTTACATTACCATTTTGTTAATGCTTACGGTTTTATACATAATAACGATGTTTTAATCGTAATTTTGTTGAATTACATGGAATTCTGTTGAAACTCCATTATTTCATTATATGTATCAACATTTTCCTTGCGTTTAATACGGAAATAAAAGTATACTTTAGTTTCAACATGATTAATGTGTCCTACTGTAACCGTACGTATACTACTACATGCTTCCATGTTGGAAGCGAGATCCCAAAATCAAACATTGTGTTTTAACACGACGACACGGTAAATAGCGTCACGGCAACACGTCATGTTCATTCATACGTATAGACCACAGTCCAAGTTATATACGATATTTTGATGAAACATGCGGATTTCCGTGTATTACATCGTTGTATTTTTTTCAGTGTAATCTAGAGGTCCTCGGCCAACACATCCTCTAAAATTAAACCCATTCTCTGGCTTTGCTATGTGGACGGCACCTTTTGTATCCTGAAGGGTTAATTTACAGAGAGTGGGAGAAATTCTGGGTCATCTAAACTCCATACACCCAAAAAATCGATTCACTTATGAAGTAGAAAAAAAAGGGTCCCTCGCTTTTTAAAATGGCAACGTGACGAGGAGAAGTGACTGTACTCTCGGACATACAGTATAATAGAAGCCCACTCATACGTACAGATACTCATACCAGTGCAAACATCGCCCTATAAGATAAAGTTATGATAGAAAACCAAAGAGAAAGAGAAAGAAAAGAAAGAAAAAAAAATGAGAAAAATAACAAAATGTCATTAATATGAAATTAATTGAAAGTAATATTAAATTTCATACGTTAATATCTAGTCAAAATAAATAAAATGAAAAGCAAACAATTAATAACAACAAATATTTAAGAACAAAGTTTAATGTTAATTATCAACACAAATATAAAAAATATAATCATAATTTTTACACCAAAGTTTATTAAGTTATAAATTCTAACATTTGATATTAAATATTTGATCTATAACATTTGCGATATTTCCATAACCATTTCTATATTTAATTTTTAAATCAATTTTTTTATGTCAAATTGATCAAGTTAAAAAATCTCAGCGTAATGAAAGAGTAATCTTTGTCCAAATTATGTTTTTATCTTGAGCGTTACTAAATTATTTTCTAATACTTGCCTCGTTGATCTTTGTTTCAGAAGTATTTTGAAATTTTAATTATCGTCCAAGTACAGCATTAAGAGGGAAGTTTTTTTAGAAAAAAATGCCCACAATCAAGGGCTTTAACTTCCATATAAATTTCATTGGTGGGATGGCGATATGGTCTGTGGAGGATATTTTTTAATATCATTTCCTGCGCAAACTGCAATGGCTCTGGCAAAGTTTTAGCACATTCACCCCATCCAATTATGCATTATTAAGCGTGGATCTAACAGCCACTATCTTTTCTTAGTAGCACATTAAGAGTAAGAAATTCATTTAGTGACGAAGCTTCGTGGTGACATCGGATGACATCGAAAAATAGAATTATCTGTCTCTGGATGAAATATTCCCCGGAGCATAGAGAACGAAGTATGAGCGGGCGGGGGGCAGCGGCGGTCGCGCGGGAGATGGGGGTTAAAGTTGTTAATGAAAAAGTTTCAAGGCAGGCCAGCATTAAGCGCCGCAGATATTCAGCGAATATACCATTTTTTTTTTCTCTCTCTCTCTCTCCTGCCCCCGCCAACTTTACCGCTGACGCCGGAGTCCCCTGGAAGTGATATTTCGAGCTTTCGGCCGAGGTCGGCCGATTACGGCCTTTCTCCTGGGGCGGTTGTATTTCAGGCATTTCAGCGCTGAAACAGTTTGCAGGTTCGGTGTTTAAGTTGGTCGGCGGTTTCGACGACCAACTTAAGCACCCGCAATTTCGACTTCCGGAATGATGTTTCGAGCTCGATATTCCATTTATCCGTGTTTTTCTAAATAATCATACATATACCATATTTAAAATGTTTTTTTTTTGATTAGCAAGAATATTGTTTAATTTATTATATATGGGCAACTACGTTTTTTTTTAAATTATAAAATGGGGTTGGAAATAATATTCGAAGAGCTGGGCATACGGACATCCTTCGTCATAAGATAAAAAGACAAATTGATTATGCATGAAAAGCCAGATAAAAGATATTGTAAAAAATATAAATCATTTTATTTCTCTTGTCCTGTTCAAAGGAAAGTTGCCACTTCTGATTCATTTATTAAAGTCCACCCCTTTGTCCGTATGGCCGGCTCCCGGACTATAATATTTCTCTACATTTATTGGTTGGCAAGACCATTTTTTTTAAATAAACATATTGGCAACGCCGTTTATAGGGACAAAAAATGTAGGTTTCATATTGGAATGGGGGAATATGTACCTAAATGCGATATTACACTGACTATCAAGACTGTGGAATCGCTCTGTCACCGCGATAATAATCTGTGAACAGCGGATGCCATTTTAAAATTTACTTGTAAACAAATTCACAATCTTAACTCTCCATTGATGAATGAAATGCTACTAAATGGTCAAAAAAGACGATTGGCGAAATGAAGCATTATACGTCCGTAGCCGCGTTGAAACACTGGTTCCCGGCAGATCACTGTAGTTAAGCAGCTAACTTTGGCTGTAACCTAGATTCGTTGACAGCTGGGATCCAAGGTTCTAAGTCGGGGGAATAGCTCGGGCCAAACTGGACGGTTACGCACGGTGCGGCTTTAGCCAATCGACTATTACACCGGCGAATAACCGCGGGAGTCTGGAAACGCACGTTTCTAAAGCAGCGGGGGTAGTTGTTAATCAATCCCTAAAAAAACCGTTACCAGCCGATCCCGTGTGATATTGGCAGGCTAAGGGCGTCTTGGGTTGCGATAAATTTGAACTGAATTACCGCTAAAATCATATAGATGCCGAGGAAGCAACCTCGAATCTAACCAGACTGGAGGATGGAGTAATTTGTCCAAAACGTAACGTAAGTAAGGGAGCGAGGTTTATCTGCATCTCCTCTTCTCAGTTCCTCTCGGTAAGGCGTTGGACTCTTACGGGCTGATGGCGTAGTTTGACGGTAGATTTTGCTGTTAACTTAATCTTTTACGTTCACTCCATGGGAGACAGAATGGTTCCATATATTTATAACACCCTGAGGTGACCTGGGGCTCGCTCGTTGCTATCAGCAACCCTCAATGTATCATACGATACTTATCTATCTTTAACGATATTACTACCATCAAGTAAACGTATCTACATACAAATAGATACATACATATGTAAATATATCCGTACATAGCAATATTATTGCTCTCCGTAGCTTCATATGGTTGAAGTCCAAATACATTTCCTTTATTTTTACTTTCCTGGCAAGGAAAGTATTGTGGACGCACGTCTGTGTGTTTGTCTGTCTGTCCGTATTCCTCCACGATACCGCCCAAACGCTTCAACCGTTTGAGCTGAAATTTAGCATGCAGGCATCATTTGATCATGGCAAGAGTTGAAAAGATAATGGTTGAAATAGGTCCACCAGGGCGCGCTAGTCATAATTCCATCGCAAAAAAATGGACTTAGAAACACGAAATTTTGTACACATGTACAAAACGTTGGGCCGAAATCACATTTTGGCTGATATCAAACTCATAATATTTTAAGTAGTAGTCGTAAATATATTAGATATATTAAATATATTAGATATAAATCGTCATATTTGGTTGTAAATATTTTAAGTCGTAATATTTCAAATCTGCCATATATTCAATATTTAGTAAGGCTTCTAAAATCAGCAATGCTTGAAATACGTGGATCGTTAAAAATTCTAATTCGAAGGCTTACGGAGACCCGAGTTTGCAATTTGATTTTTAAATTGAATGAGATGACGCGCGTTTGAAATTCAAATTGTCATTGCTTGACGTCGCATATTAACAGGAATTTTCACCAACTGCTCATCGTCTTTATTTGTGGAATAAATAATCAGATTTTAAAAGTCCCTGACTCCTTGCCGGGAAGGTCTTAAGGTGACAAAACCGTTTCTTTTCTCTATAAATTTATTGTTGAGATCCTATAGATTCTATAAATTTATCGATGTATTCTTCGATTGATGGTATCGTTCGACAGAGGAATTTTCGAAAGAAGTTTCCCAGCATTTTCTAGAAGTTTCCCATCATTATACGAGTATTAGCTAAGTCCACAGCAGCTACAAGAATAAGGTCCTTAGCAAAAGTATAGATAGGTGTGCACATCTTTATATGCCATCTTGAATTAAGCCATCTAGGCTTTGTTTCTGTTGGTGCAAGTAATTAATTATTCTGCTAAAGTATTCAGGTGGGTAATAAGAAAAATATCATTTTTTCAAGTTGCCTCTCAACATACTTTGGTTCGTGCTCCCGGATGATCTAGATGATTTATATTACAAACTGCGGTCTCTTTTCATCGTTAACTTCTATATAAGTAGAGCAAAGTACCCTCTCATATTTGCAAGTACCCTCTCATACTAGCTCTCTTCATATTTGCAAAACTTCCGCTTTATTTCTTGCACACAGTAATGTACTAATGGTCATTCATCGGCAGATGCATGATCATTAGTACTAGCTCTATAAGTTATTTTTAAATCAAAAATCAATCCATGTATATGGAAAATGAGTAGGTATATATTTCTTACACGACTTACAGCTATACAACAATCACTAACGCAATACTATGACAACGCTACTTGACGCGACGGCGAGATCAGCTATTATACCTGTACGAATATTCTTACGCTTTGATCAACTAGACCTGTCAACTACTACAGGCGAACCCGTCATCTTAGGAAGATTTAACGATATTAGATCGTTTTATCTCCCGTGAGGTGAGGTTAGAAGACTTGGGACGAAAACAGTCCACTGTCTAGATACGTCACTCGCCCGTAAGAGATCAACGCCTTACCATGAGATAACTAGGCTAATCAACAAGCAGGCCGTCATTCGCGCCTTTACTTCCAGTTGCAACCAGATTACCCCGGTCTCCCGACTGGTCACAGGTTCGAAGTCGCTTGCGCGGTCCTCTGCCTTAACGTAGCTTATGATACAGTGTCTACCGAATCTATTGATGACCACGGCGTCCTTTGCCCGGCTGTTCATCCGGTATCGGGTAGCCGATTGGTCATTTCAAGAACAGTTGTCGTAAGGTTAACAACTACCCCCGCTCTTTAGGAGACACAACTGTTTTCAGACTCCCCCGGCTGTCGGTAGGAATGTAGATCGATTGGCTGACACCGAACGGTGCGCAAACGGTCCAGGAGCGCCCGACGGATGACTCCTAACGGATACGTGTCCGCATGCCAGAGTCCTACCCGGGCTAACACTTCTGCGTGGAGGCCGCCGGATGAGTGCTGACCCGTGAGTTTGACCGACCCTACACGCATGGGTCTTAGTGGCCTAACTGCAACAGAGCTCATTATCTCCCTAATCAGTCGAGGGAAGGGGGGGGGGGAGGGTCTATGGGCACCTCGCGCTGGCCCGAATATATCCGTGTAGTACCCGAGGGTTCCTGGCTAACACTTTAGGAACCCCTGACGTAGAGTATAATCAGAAAAAACAACATTAAAAGCAAAAAATAAATAACATCAGAGCTTCCTAATGATTTAATTTTTGACACATTAAATTCAGGGGAGGTCTATTACTACAGGCGAACCCGCCATTCCAGGGATTTATAAAGACATTACGCCATTCTGACTCCCATGGAGTGAACGTAATGACTACACGTAATGATTTTTTTTTTTATGTTTTTTTATTTAAAATAACTTTATAATTATGTCATATACACACCATTAACATACTATGGTTGATTTGGGAGAGATTGAGCACATCCTATGGTGAAAATGTCTATCCGCATTCCTAACTAAGTCAGAGACCCGTATCTAGGGATGCTGCTTTTTGTTTAAAGGTATCGACATTGATTTTATAAAATCAATGATATCGATGAGCTGACTCTTTTGATGTTATGAACTTACGTTGCATTGCATAATACATAAAAATATATACATATATACATACACATACATACACACATACATAAATATATAGATGCACGTAAGGACCACATACAAGCTACGACAGCAGCCCGTAAGAGCCCAAGGTCTTACCGCGAAACACTAGGAAGTGCATGCTGCGGACCAACCAACCTTACTACCGGATTTGGATGAATTTCTCTGTACCCCAGTCTTGTCATGGATTCGAGGTGGCTTGCAAATTGTCAGCGTCAATTCAGACCGATTTTTCGCGTATCTGTAGCGCCCGAGAATCGGGATCAGGTGTACGTTGGATCGTTTCTAAGGATAGGTGTCGCCTGATCGAGAGCTACCCCTGCTTATGTCTCCAGACTACCCCGGTTATTCGCCGGATTGCGAAAGCTATCCGCCAGTACTGCCCGAGGTCCCCCTGGATCCGAATTTCCCATCCCAACTGTTTTCGACAGCAGATTTCAGCCGCTGGCAGAGTTAACGACGGCCCTTCCTTCTACGAGGAGGCTACCGAATGGAAGCTGAACCGTGAGTTGATCCGACACAAAAAAACAAAAAGACAAAGACAGTCCATCAGGCCCAAGCTACACACAACCATTAGGAACCTAATGTCCAATAAAATGTATATCCTCATAAAATGTATAGAATTGAATAAAATGAGGTCAATTTAACGGCAAACGTGTTTTTCGTGAAAAAGTAGACTTGTGCCTTTTTAATAACGATCGATTCACTTATTGTTTTGCGAGAATAAAATCTCTTCAAGTAGAGCGTTCCTATCGGCGTGCAACCGGCAGCTAGGTTGCCAAATAGTTGTTTATCGCAAAGTTGTTTCACGGAGGGAACTTGTTCATTTAATGGAAGGGGATTACTACGGAGGATTATGCTCCAGCGTGAGTGCCGCCCGGGACGGCAGCGCAACCTGCAGCAGCCCTTTTCACCCAATACCCACACACCCATCGGTGACCCTTTGTCTCCGCTTCTATTGTTTTTTGATGAATGGTCGCAGCTGCACCCGCCGACTATTTAATTCCTCCCAGGAGCGTTGATATTCCGGGCGACGCGATGTAGCCCCTGAAAGGTCGTCGGTGCATTCCGCGAGCGAAGCAGCCCGGCCGTCTCAAAACGGCACAATAACGTTGGAGGCACTTTGTCGAGCGCTGAATCGACTCGCTCCGCATTGAGGTCAGCGGAAATTGAAAATGTGAATTACAGCACTCTTCCCTTTTTAGCTGCTCTCAACTGCTGGAAGATACGCTATTGCGATAGCCACTTAATCTAGCATGGGTTTTTGACCGATCAAGTAAGTATTCGTATTAGAGAATATAATACGGCAATAGAATGACTATTGCTCCAGCTATACAATTCCACAAATTAAAAAAAACGGTTGTGTCACCCCAAAAATTTCTTGGCAAGTATCCAATGGCTGATATTAATTTTACAAATAAAGTCGATGATCGCCCTCTTTCGGCCGCCGGACAAACCCGGTTAGGTTTCGTTGAAACCGCCTCGGGCGGCGAGATTCGCTTCTTGGCTAAAGATTGTGTTGGTCCAATCGCCAACAGATGACGTTAATACTTGATTAACATTTATGGTAGAATATAAATATTATTATTGTAGCTTATATATGAGATATTCCAGCCAAAAGGGAAGATAAGCTATTGCGGTAGCCACTTAATTTAGCTTGGGTGTTACTGGTTAAATAGTATTCGCGAAATAAAGAATAATACGGTAATAAAATATCCAATAGTCCAGCGGTAAAAATCTTCAATTACAAAAATCGGTTATCACCCCAAGACTATCCCGGCAAGTAGCCAAAGACTTATAGAAGAATTTTGAGGGTGATATCCCTTTAACCCTTCAGGCCTCGGCCCCTCAGCCGATTGACAAGTTGATGTCCCAAAAAAATTTAGTAAAAATTAGTAACAAAATTGAATTATGACACTGTCTCACCAAAACATTAATTAATACCAAACCACTGTATCCATAATTAAAATAAAACATATTAACATAATAAGACTTAATAAAATAAAATAAATTAAATTAAAATAAAACTAAAACGGGGTCGTCACGCTGCATCGTGTTTTGGCCGATATCGGCCAATCGGGACTTGAGGGGTTAAGAAGAAAATTGACCAGATTGAAAGTTCAAGTTAAAAACATGTTGGTGAGCAAAAATCCAAGGTCGCACATCTAGATTTCATCTGATGCATTTTTGTCTTGAAAATGTTTTACTAGAGCATTTAGGCATGTACAATCAAATATAATTACCCTGATTTCCACATATCCACATTTCCACTCACATATCCACCGGCGACCCTTTGTCTCCGCTTCTATTGTTTTTTGATGAATGGTCGCTGCTGCAACCGGCGACTATTTAATTCCTTCCAGGAGCGTTGATATTCAGGGCGACTCGATGTAGCTCCTGAAAGGTCGTCGGTGCATTCCGCGGGCGAAGCAGCCCGGCCGTCTCAAAACGGCACAATAACGTTGGAGGCACTTTGTCGAGCGCTGAATCGGCTTGCTCCGCATTGGGGTCAGAGAAAATTGAAAATGTGAATTACAACGCTCTTTACTTTTTAGCCGCGCTCGGCTGCTGGAAGACAAGCTATTGCGGTAGCCACTTAATCTAGTATGGGTTTTACTGATGAAATAAGTATTGGTACAATGAAGAATATAATACGGCAATAGGATAACTATTGACATTCATTCAGTATTACCAATCTGTCAAATTTCATGATGCGATAAATCGTTGAGTAATCAACCAATAGCTTACTTGCAGGGGATATAAACATACCATTTTATTTTTTAAGAGGAAACGTCTATGTGTTCTGTTCTATACAAAATCGGTTTGGTAGCCAGGTCAATATTTTGGATGAAATGAAATGAAATAAAATATATTAATTGTTTCAATTATGGTGTTACATTTATGATGATAATGCAGGAGTTATATCTCTCATAATTCCCTGTTATCGCAACAGATTGACAATTTTACCTATTTCCTAAGTTTTGTAATAACCATTTAATTTATATCAATATTCATTATTCTACAATTTATATCAATATTCAATATTCATTATTCATTATTCTAAAATTAAATCATAAAAAACAAAATACGAAAAATCTTTCGATATCAAAAATTCAAAATATTCATTGAATGATTGATACAGCGAAAATAATCCGAATTTCATAACGTCATCACTCCTTTAGCAAAATCGAAATTAAAAACGGAGAAGGCCTGTAGAATATTAAAAGTTGGCTAAAAATACAACCTGATATGACTTTACGCACAAAGTAATATATGATACATAGGTCACACTGAGATTGGCTACTTATATAACTATTAAAAAATATATTTATAGCATTTGAAATTTCAACTCTTTGGCTATAGAATAATTTTTTCTTTATAATTTAATAATTAATTAAATAATTTATTTTTCATCATATCATAATTTTAAAAAAATGCGTATCTGCATTACGAAGGTTTTAACTAATGAACATTTTCGCTGTATGATTTTCTACGATTTTAAATGTTTGTTGATAGCTCAGCAGAGCCTCGCTCGGCTCAAACTCCTTTCGGCGATGGAGCACGATGGAGAAGACAATGTATAGATGCTTTGCAGAATTCAAACGCGGTCGTGTGATATAAAAACGAATTTGGCGAAGCCCGTCCACCACTGTCAACGATAAAACCATCGATGCTATTAGCCGAAATGATCCTATTAGACATATGATCGAAACCGACTGGCAAGTGACCTATCATGCCTCACATATACGATGTAACTCTATTCCTGGTTCGTAGGTTATAAATTCTTCATTATTCTTGAGTTGTATAGCTCAGCATAAGATAGATACCAATTATAACAGAACAATTCCAAAAGTATCTCTAAAATGAATAAAATTTCCTTAGGGCCGATTTATATATGAGACCTGTGAGTAAAAGCATGAGTAAAACCGTCGGTTTGCTCAATATACAATACATTTCGTAACCTACAACAGTCATACAAAATACCGGTCAAATTCGGGCGATTACTGAGGGGAGGAGAGGGGGCCGGGTTATTAGTCGTCACCAGGGGGATTTCCGGCTGTCATTAAGATGCTGGCACCAGTCTGTCACCTGTATGCTGGCATCAGGCTACCTCCAGAATTTCGGTACCATGCTGACATCAAGGTGCCTGCACGGGCTGACACTAGAATAGAGGTACCAGTTTTCCAGCAAAATGTTGGTACAAGGCAGGTAACAAGATATTGGTACAATGCTGACACCGGACTGCTGGCACCAGCCTGGCACCACAAAGCTGCCACCAGGTTAGCACGAGGATGCTGGCAATAGTTTGGCTCCAGGATGCTGCTACCAGGTTGGCCGTCCAGAATACTGGCCCCTGGTAAAAACCAGGATGCCGGTGCGAGGATGATGGCACCAGTTTGGAACCAGAAGACTCGTGCCAGGCCAGCTCTCAGAATGCCGGCACAAGGTTAAAAGAATGATGCCGGCACCAGAAGCCAGTCTGGTACCAGACAGGTGCCAGCAACCTAATGTAAACCTAGTGTCAGCACCCTGAAGCCAGTCAGGTACTCGCACCCTGGGGCAAACCTGGAACTAGCATCCTGGAGCCAGTCGATACCAGCATCCTGGAGGCAAGCTGGTGACAAAATCCTCCGGTGGAAGCCCAGTACATGCATCCTATTATCGGCCCGGTACCAGCATCCTGGCGTTAACCTGGTGACAGAAACCTGAAAAAAGTCTGGTATACTCCATGCCCCAGGATGCTGGTACCAGGCTAGCTCCAGCATGTCGGTACCAGACTGGCTCCGTGATACTGTTGCCAAACTCCAGGATGCTGGTATCGGCTGGCTACAGGATGCTGGTACCAGATTGGCTCCAGAAAGCTGATGTTGACGCCAGGTGTGCACCAGGATGCTGGCACTGTTTGCCTCCAGGATGCTGGTACCAAACTGGCACCAGTTTGCTGTTACGAGATTGACTTCACGATGCTTATACTTGGCTGGGTCCAGGGTGCTGACAGCAGGTTTGCAACAGGATTCTGGCACCTGTTTAGCTCTAGGATGCAAGTACCAGACTGGCCCCAGAATGTTGGGACTAAACTGGACACAGTATGCTTATTAAATACCAGACTGGCCGATCCACCGATATCGGTTACATATTGAAACGCAAAATATATGGTATACTTTACTCATACTTTTACTTTTACTCACAAGTCTCATATATATATCGGCCCTTAATGGCCAAGAGTAAGTTCTAGGACTGTAACACATATACACTGTGAATAATGGAAAATAAACCCTCGAGGACTTGTTTACATTGTGTGTGGTGCGGCTAATATAAGATGACATCCAAACAAAAATAGTATATTTCAGCTACATAAAAGCAATAATAAGATCAGCTACATAAAATAAATAACTAGTTGGGTAAACGACTATCATAAATAATTGATATTAGCACTCCAGAAAAGAGCAATTAGGATTATCATGAAAACAGACCCTATTCAATTTGGCAGGCCAATTTTTGAAAGCCTAAATTTATGACTTCGAATGGTTTGCAACTGGGAAGTTTTGCATAGGGACTATACCAGAATTTACCTGCACGTCCACCGGCTAACCGCTATATTCATTCCTGTCGATATCTGATCCTGCTCGGCGAGAATTAGGCACAGCTAATTTTGTTTATACTTCCTATGAGGGAAATTTCTCATCTCAGAAGTGGCAGAGGTTGCGCAGGCGCGTTAATGGAACTGCAATTTGGGCATTTCGAGTGGTGGAGGTGTAATGGCGGCATCTAGCGGCACCTTGCGGCACCTCGCGGCATCCAGGCGGGTGGAAACCTGCCGCCTTCTGCAGACCCACTTATGCAAATTGCTTAACAAGATGCTTTCGCCGGCATATCCTGCATAATTAGCCATCGGGGCGTCGCAGCGTCGCGTTGCACTGCGGCCATCCTGGCCACCCTCGCCCCAACATACATCAAAACTAATAAATGACGTCTCACACAATTATCACAATTTACATAATTATGTAGAATTAGTAAAAGTGTTCTGTCGCTCTTTTATGAGAGTAATTTCTATTATTTTCGAAATGATTCCATTAAAGTTGTAGCTCCTGCACTTCGAGGATAGACTGACATGAAATCTACGAAAAGCATTTAAAAGTGAAAATACCTAATTTTTTTTGCCATAAAAGTTTCTATTTTTTGCTAACCTTTAATAAATAACTGAGGATATTCGAAAAAAAACAACCTATTTAGACAATTCATCAATCCTTGATTAATAAATTGACAATGCGACTTGTTATTTTAAAAATCGGAATCTGAAAGTTATTATGTTAATGGCTGTGTTACTAACAATGTTATTATCCTGCGCTAATGGCAACTTCTCCACACATACATAGTAATCGGGCCTGCGGTCCACGAAACCTTATTAGTAATCGGGCCTGCGAATCGTGCGGCCCACGAGGACGGGCCTTCGGCGCTCGCGGTCTGGCTCTTCCTGGGCTTTCAGCCACTCTGTTCCTTCAGGTATCTTCTTTCAAAAATTCCCCCCTGTTACCCTTATTGCCACCCCCCTTCTCTTCCTTCATCTTTCTCTTCCAGTCCCTCTACTCCACCCAAATAGCAACTGTATTTCCTTTACCTATCTCCGTTAAAAAAATAAATCCTACGTGATTTTCCCCCTCAACCCGCTTTATACCATTAAGTCTGTTAAGAAATGCACATAAATTGGATCATTAATTACAAGTAACTAACATCAGCAGTGAATAGGTGTTAGTAAGTTTAATGGCTGCAAATTGGTGTTTCTTCAGACTCCAGTCCCTATTGAAATTCCGGACGATAAAGGCAATCCTCAACAAGAAATTCATCACCCACAGTCTTAATTCACGCGTCATAAACATGGACTAACAGTAAAATGGATGGTAAGCGTTACATCAATGTATAGGGAATTATTATTATAATAAATACTTCTGGACACGCATGTTAAATAATATTGGCGCCCTAATATGTTGTAGGTGAAAAAATGTGCTGCGATGCGGGAAGGTTTAAAAACTGAATAATTCAGGAAGCCAAGCCTTAAAACCTCACCAAAAATCAGAACTGCTCGACCTCTTGCAAGATAAATCTCTTTTCC
Source organism: Micropterix aruncella (assembly GCA_944548615.1). NCBI lineage: Eukaryota > Metazoa > Arthropoda > Insecta > Lepidoptera > Micropterigidae > Micropterix > Micropterix aruncella. Next base: position 12,733,269 of record OX155959.1, on the reverse strand, counting down.
CTGCTATTTTAACTAGATTATATAAGAAAGTTTACCTAAATAGTGATAATAACGAGGTAAGTTTTTTACTAACATGGGATTACCATAAGTCTGGCGAATATGTGCGCGCACTGATGAGCACATGAACACTATAAACAAGATTATAAACGGATTTATCGCGGGATCTAAATCCCGCGGTCTCTAAAGACGGCGGATTCAAACTCTCTACTGCGCGTAACCCTGTACTTAAAATGTTATCAACATATAAATTCCGATCGTAAGGACGCGAGACTAGATATAGTATTGTGTACATAGCGAATTTTCAACATTCTCACCCGTCGACCCCGCCATTATAATCTGCTTAGGTAACCGCAGCAATTTGCCGCCTAGCCGTAGAAGAACAACGGGATTGACAGCACTTCACAATGACGGTTGTAACATCGGGTGTTACAAAATGCACGCGTAACATCCGTTTATAATCTTGTTTATAATGTCAAATAACCGCAATAGACTTCAATAGAATAGATTAACACTGTATAGATTTAGGGAGCTAATGGGCCCTTGCTGAGGTGGCCACGAAGACCTATTTTGTTCAGGGTTGGTCACACTCAAGGGTCAACACCCACGCATGAAGTGCGAGCCCGGGCAGGACTCTGGCCTTACGGCTAGTATCCCCTAGGACAGTGTTCCGCAAACTTTTTGTGTTCAAGGTACACCTACCAAATCAAGAAATTTTACAGGCACACCAAAGAAAAAAAAACAATGTTTATTTAATATTTATTTATTAATAAAATCAATTTAATATGATAAGACTTTTAATGAGAAATGTGAGCCTGAATAACTGAGCTCAGGCGATCAAAATTTGGAGCAAGCGTTGAAAAGGCTGCTCTCATCTCTTCGGCGATCGCTTTCAGGCGTTCTCTTTTTTAAAAACTAATAGTAGTAAGAGTTGAAAACCCCAATTCGTCGATGTAGGTCGTGGCAAATGAAGATAATTGAAAAAGCAGCACGCTTTGAAAGCAGTAGATACTCATTTTTTATATGCAGCCAAAAATATGCTAGCTCTGTTTCGGAAAATTGTAGTTATAATTGTAGTTTTTATCTCCATGAATTCTTCCTGCTCGTTTATTGGTAAGTGTCAGAGGGAAATGCTATCTGAGAACGGATTTTGTACCAGAGGTCACACTTCTCCTAATAGCTCCAAGTGTTTCACTATCAAAGCCTGCATTTTTTTCTGCATCGGCAGCCATTGACATTTGGAAAAAAATAATTACTACCATTGGTAGCATGGCTGATCCATAACACCAACTTCCTGCGGCACACCAACTAATGACCATTGTACACCAGTGTGCCGCGGCGCACTCTTTGCGGAACACTGCCCTAGGAGTCAACATTGTGGCGCTCCTGGACGGTCTGCGCACCGTGTGGCGTAAGCCAATCGATTGTGCATTCTGACTAACAGTCGGGGGGGTTTGGAAGCGTTACTGTTTCCTATAGAGTGGGGGTGGTTGCGGACCTTACGGCGACTGCTCTTGAAACGACCATCGGCTACCCGATCCTGGGTGAAGAGCCGGGCAAAGGACGCCGTGGTCCGCGATAGATTCGGTATACACCGTTTCACCGCTTCGTAAGGGAGAGGACCGCGCAAGCGACCTCGAACTCGTAACCAGTCGAGAGACCGGAGTAATCTGGTCGCAATTGGAAGTAAGGGCATGCGTGTAATCTGGGTAACATACCTGGTTATCTCGCAGATAAGGCGTTGGCCTCTTACGGGCATGTGGCGGAGCTTGACGGTGGACTATTTTGTCCAAGTCTTCTGCGTTCACTTCACGGAAGATAAAACGACCAATCGTTAAAATTTCGTGAGATGACGGTTTCTCCCGTTGTAGTTGACAACTCTATTTGTATAGATTAAATTTTTTTTTAAAAAGTTTGAATATCCAACTAATAGAACTACCAGAGTACGGTAGATTGATATTCCCAGTCGCTCTACCTCATTGTATTGGTCAATGAAGTGAAATATGCTAACAGTAAATGATTATTATTCAAATAAAGTTTGAAGTAATATCCATTTGATGTCATACGTTATTACGCTTGTAAAATAATTTCATATTTATTAGCACAGCAACTCGGTTGCTGTCCATATCCCTCCGCCAGTCATCTCTCTCGCGTATAAATGCGAAATTGTCGCAATTCGTTAATATCCAAATGCATAACCCGACAGGCTAACGACGAAAGCGATCGCTCGTCGTGTATTTCTCCCCGCTTTATATCGGAACTCATAACAGCACGCCCGTTCTAGTTGCGAACACACATAATACGCGGCGCGGCGGCGGGCGTCCGAACCGACCAACTTTGAATGCATTGCCTACGCAGGGCAATGCGCTTGCTCGCCGCGCGGCAGACAAACTTTGCGCTCCGAAACGAATTTTCAGTCACCGAATGTTTCGTTTCATAACTCCGGGCGACGAATATATTCTTCCGGATTCACGGCAGAGCTGACGTCCATTCGAGGAGCAGATATAAACTCAGCTGAAAAGATATTAAACATGAAATACGTACATTTTCATATATTCCTACTAGGTGTATTCCTGCACAGCGTTTGGCACAGTTAATATTAACACCCTGTTGGAAAGCGTAACTATATATTATTAGTGACATCCTTATAGTGGGTAAATCAGTACGAGCAAATAAGCCGCTTTAAAAAAAAACTTTAAAAAAAATAAAAGACTGTTTTTTGTAAATTTTTGCAAAAATATATTTTTTTTATATAAAATTTTATCTACCACCATCAAGCGGTAGGTAAAATATCACGCATAAACATTATTCGCGATATTATACCAACCGTCAAAATTTTTTGTAATGTATATAACCGACAAAATTTATATAAAATGTTGTTTAAATTTACAAAATTATAAAAATCAAATTGTGAGGGACACCATCTACTGCATCTACGAGTAAATCGTACTGCAAGTGCTTCATAAATTGGTCGCTCTCCGTCCGGTGACACGACTGCAGATCATCAGCAAATAGTGGTCACTATGCTGTAGTTTCACTTTTTAACTGCGAAAAAGAGAAAAAGACTCAAATTTGACACTTGATTGACGCCGAAGCATGTGGAATACAACGAGGAAACCGAACGTTACACTAAAATGTCTTTCAGACTCCCTGTGTCCCTGTGACAATTACTGCGAGCCGACTCGCTACCCCAGGAAGTTTAGCAACTGTTGTCGTTCTTTCTTACGTGTAGTCAACGCAAAGATTTTGGTGGACAAATACATTCCATAGTCCAGCTACTGTAACAGCCAGTAAGAGACCAACACTAATCCGCAAAGCAACTGGGCAGCCTCGTGCCATTACTACCAGATTTGGACGGATTTCTACGACCTCCAGTCTGGTTACGGATTCGAAGTTTCGTATTCGAATTTGTCGCGGGTCCATGGATCTCTTTGCCAGTCTATATCACTCAGGATCGGGTGGCCAAAAAGCCGTTTCTAAGAATGTGGCAATAAGTAACCACCTACCACAGTTTCTTAACAAAACAAACGTTTCTACTCTCTGGTTGGGCATCATAGCTAGCAAACCTAATAGGGTACAACTATCTAGAGCCTCTATAAATGTTCCCCGGTGCACAACAAATTCCAACAGTCATCGAACTGCAGGGTATAGCTGCAGTTAGAGCACTCTGGATCTCTCGGGGTAATCCCTCTTCGAAGAGGCTTCCTCATGAAAGTTGAACAGGAGATAGGAATAACGTGATAGTCATTATGCGTTCCCAACCTATACGATCCCTTACAGTCTCTGTTATGATGTCCTTTTGGAATCCAGACCCAACTTATGCCAGATATTCACACCACCATCACTACTAAAGTACTTTTTCCCGCCAATTATTCACCGTGTCCCACGTCGAGTGACGAAATGGCCGAGTGTCGGTCGGACGCATTCTGGGTGCAATTAGTCGGCGTCGCGGCGCCTGAAAATACGGCGTCGCGACGCGGATTCGCGTCAAGAATTATTGCTGCGACGCCGGGAAAAGTGCTTACTCGCTCGAATAACTTCCATCCATTCCAGGGCCTGCTCATTTAATTTATTCAATTTATGTCTGATTCGCAACTGAAGTATTTTAAATGGAGGGGAATGAAGTGGTAAATGCAGATCGGAAGGACAAACTATGCAATAAATTTGATAAAAGCAAAATGTATATTATGTGATCTTGTAAATATGGATCTAAAGCTTTTTTGATCAAATACTAGCAAGCTACACTATAAAGACACCTACATGTAAAGAAATACTATATGTTGTAATACACGCTTACATATTTTAGTTTCAAAATGACAATCACAATCAGTTCTACATGGTTGACTATTGGCATAATAAAATTTACTAGAAAACGAGACAAGCTTCATCGTCAAACATCGAATATTTAGAAACTACACGACGAAAAGCAGTAAGTAGCGTCCCTACAAACAAAAGGTTAAAAAGGACTAATCTAACTCGAGAACTTATTGAATAGCTGGAGAAATACGGGTGACTTCTAATGAGCGTCGATTGATGATTAAGAGTCAGAAAACAACAGAGAAGGGACACATTCCATATTTTGATATAGATATATTTCGCTAACGTTAGTTTAAACCCAGATAGATTTGATAGATTAGATAGATAGAAAAACAGTAAATAGATTTATAAATACCTACGTATGTACTGTTCATAATAGTTCGTCGAAGTGTTTTTAGGACCTTTTACTCTGTATAGTTCATGGACCGCTCCTATGATGAATTATTTTACAAGTGCCACCCCTGGCAGAAAACATTTCATCATTTCAGGGTAGACTCGGACAACGGCGGTTTCAACAACGCCGAAACATCGGGTGCTACAACATGCACGCGGTAAATTCGTTTTTAATAAACCTATTTATTTTTAGGAGTTTTAGGCCAGTTAATTATTAAGCGTGAGACATGGGCATCGGCTTTCGACAGCGTGGAGTTGGTAATTAGACGGCTAAAGCGCTGGCTTGACTACAATCTGCTTACTTTCATCTAAGAAAAGACAAAATACCTAACGTTTAGTCACTACAATACGCAACAACCTATAAGATTGCATCATAATGGGCCATAATATTGTGTATACACCCCTTATCCCATGCATAGTCCTCTATCATGAATTATTTTAAAAGTGCCACCCCTGAAAGACAACATTTCATCATTCCTCGCTCCGTTTCTCGCGTTGCGGCCTGCGAAAGTGCAACAACAGTATAATTAAGGCCTGCCGACGACGCTCTGTCCTTATACCGCCAAGTTGAGGCCACCCCTCATACCTAAGATGCTCCTGACGTAGACACTAAGAATGACATGGTGCGCTTCCGTGATTTACGCGCGTACGTTAAATTGCTTAACTTCTATGTAGATTGTCTTAAACTTTGACTAGACTAGCGAAAACAACGTTGTTGTTATGGCGCAGAATAGACATGTGGCTGAATTCACTTTTGATTGCTTTCTTGCTTTTGTGAGAATTTCAATTCTTGATAATGCGTAAACCAATGCACATGTAAGAAATATGACAGTTTACATAGATACTTTCCGTCAAACATTTTTATCTATATGTGTTCTAGCATCTATCGTATATGTGTTCGAGTTTACTAACGGGGAAACCTCATATTATTTGTCCTAGACTTGCGATCATAATCCGGGTCTAACATATAGAATGTTCGTGACCTAAAATCCTTATTTTTCAAGGAATGATGATGTATATTAAACTGTAAAATAATAGATTTTCTTTTACAAAAGATTATTTTACATGATAAATTCAGTTAAAATTGTTTAGAACTTTTTTATTTAACCCTTTGTTAGGTACTGTGAAAAAACATACGGATATCTTAAATATTAAATAAAATTATTATCTCGCAGTATCCAAAGTCTTATCAATAATCAAATTCGATGATTATCAACTCAGTTCTTGGTGTAGAATATTGCCATTTAACACCCAATGAAAAAAAAGGTTTTTTGATCTCAGCAGTTCTGCGTCAGAAACCTAGTATTTGTTGGATTCCGCAAAATTTTACTAAAGAGCAAAAGTAGGATCGCTTTAATTTGGTGCCGGTTTACGCTACTACGCTTTCACGGAGTAAAGTCTAATACTGTTATTAATATTGTCTCATGCGATTAATTGTAGATATACTTATCCCTCCAGCCGCGGGCGATTTTCACATTTTTTCGTACAAATTCGCGGGGAGATTTCAGTAGCTATTTCAAATATTTGCGTTTGTATATTATTGAAAAGATTTTGTTGCCTTTACTTCCGTAGTTGTAGTGAAAGGAAATGCTGAAGGAGCAGCCGTCATATTATTAATATTAACTTTATTCCGCCACGACGACTTGCTAGATTAACGTCGTCCTCGGATTCCTCATCACTCTCACTGAAATTATCTACAGAACTAAAATCGCTTCCCAATTTTTATATTAATCGATATCTCACTCATCTAAAAATATTACGCGTTTCGGCATATTGACAATGAATGTATGGTCGCAACAACTAAACGGATAGAATGTGCACTACTGAATGTAAATTGCGAAGCGAAGCGATACGACTGAGTCATTTTTTGTCTGTTTACAAGGGACAAACTGGTAAAAACCAGTCGGTCCGATTCGCAAGTGTAACTTGTGAACATCAAAATACCGTTCGTCTATGTTGACGGGGAAATATCGTCTCCTGACGCAGACATTACCCAGAAAACATATGGAACGCTATAATAGCGTGCCGTGCGATTTCGCACGGAAGGAGCTGAATGCGTACGTGCGCGACGCCCGCGGTCGGAGGGTTAAGTATCAATCAGTATTTTGGGTCTTTAAGTCAGCTAAAGACATATACACTTCCGAAATTTCCATCTTTTCCGTCTTTATTATTACATAAGTTTCTCGCTGCTGAGGGCGTAAACCAGCTGAAATTGTTCGCAGACTGACGGCACAGTATCAAGGCCTCATGTATTTGACTGGCATAAGAAATTCTTGAAAAGCCGTGAAAGGGTCAAAAACGAAAGTCATGATTTACTCTTACGATCGAGCATTATGGAGCAGAACATAAGCGACTATTTTTTGAGACTGGCGCGGCAGTTTGCACATTATTTTTTTACAGGATCGGAAAACCATCAATTCTGCATAGGTACCACTGCGAGCCTTTTAAAGATGTCAGACTTGCTTATCGCCGCAAAAGATATGACCAACCGATACGAGAAGTGGTTCTTCTCCACGACAATGCGAGGCATAATAATGCCGCTGTCACATTTGCAAAATTGAAAGAAATCAATTGGAGACCACCTGAACACCCTTCATATAGCCCTGTGATTGCTGACCTATCGCCCTGTGACTTCCACCTCTTTGGATCACTGAAAAAAGCTCTGGGAGACCAACGATTGAACAATAAAGATGGAGTGGAAGAGTTCGTGCGCAACTGGCTGCCGACACAACCCTTTCATTTTTACGACGACGGGATGCAGAAGCTATCGATCCGTTGATAAAATGCATTTCTAAAGAGGGAGTTTATGTAGAAAAATTGGATTACTTGGATTTTTTCAACTTGCAAATAAAAAAATATACAGAAAAGTCTCATTTATATTTGATTCACCCTCGTATATTTTCTCCCGGTTGATTAAAAGTGTGGTGATGCTGCGTCGCGTCGCCAACACGCGACACATGATGCGGCGGCGCGACGGGAGAATGCATTTAAAGCAACTTGGTCGGAGTGAATTGCAAACAATATGTGTCGGTGACCAGAGGGAGGAGTCGTCGCTGCGGCGCTGCAGAGCGGTGAAGTTTCATTTCACGCTAGCCTGCGTTCCTATCCTCGGCAAACAGGGGGCCGAGGCTCCCATCCGCGCCGGACCACTCGCCACGTCTTCACACTTTGACGACAGCAGACAGCTCGGCGTGTTGCCTGCCGCGCGGCGTTTCTCAAGTGATTGCTCGGGATCCGGTAGCACAATTACAAAATCTTGTCGCGTTCCCACACTCGATCAACTGGCTCTGACGTATACAGTGTGTAAATTGACTATTATAATTCATGCGTTTTAATCGTTTTGAGTATTCCACGTCGATAACAGTAACAAACATACCAGAGGATGCGGCGCGGGGGGGAATCTAAGGCATCTATTTGTCGCTTTCATGCATCTAGGCTGCCATTACGCTAGCACGAAAATATACGGCAATCATAGCATTTACGAGCATACGAACCAGCTATAAAATATGGGCCTGCCCAGTGAAATATTTCATACAATACAATACAACAGTACAAGAAAGTACTTTAGTAGATAGACATCCCTCAAAATCAAATGCTAAAATTTTTATGAACAAAAATATAGCTGTCATGATGTTTGTGTATCTATCATGATACATGGCGCTAATGTTATTTTTATGATTACCTACAAACAAATCAGGAAGACTAATAGATTTTTAAAAAATGCAAAATATATATAGATTTAAAAAGAAAAATATATTTTATTGTCGAATTCAGCAATGTGACTTCGTAATTTTTTAAATTAATAAATGTAAAATAAATTACATGAGAATAGGAATGCCAGTTATCACACTATTATTACTTTACTATTTTAAACACTAACATTTGTTTAGCCCACTAAAATTGAGAACTCGTAATGTTAATAATACGGGCTCAGCTTATAAAATATATTATCTCTTTTAACCACCTACGCTCGACATTTTGTTAGAAAGAGAACAATGCTAAATTCGTTTTTATGAATGAATATACTCGTACTACTGAATGATACATGGGATCACACAAGAAAGCAGACAGATAGTTTAAAGGTTTTTATATATTTTTTGTTTCAATGCATTAGTGTTAAATGCAATACATGTGATCTGACAATGTGGGCGAGTGACCGAGAAATTTGACGCGTTCGGTACAACCTGTATATTTGTATACTATATTCTCTGCCGGTTGAATAAACGCGTGGGGATGGTGCATCGCGTCTTAACATGCGACACACGACGCGGCGCCGCAACGGGAGAATGCATTTAAAGTCGACAACTTACTGGGAGTGAATTGCAAACAATATGTGTCGGTGACCATAGGGAGGGGTCGTCGATACTGCGCTGCAGAGCGGTGAAGTTTCATTTCACGCTAGCCTGCGTTCCTAACCTAGGCAAACAGAGGGTCGAGGCTTCGTCCGCGCCGGGGCACTCGCCACGTCTTCACACTTTGACGACAGCGGACAGCTCGGCGTGTTGCCCGCGGCGCAGCGTGTCTCAATTGATGGGTCGGTAGCAGGTAAAATAATTACAAAATCCTGCCGCGTCCCCACACTCGACCTACTGATCCACTCTGCGTTTACAACGTATATATTCACTAGGCCTGTCACTGTTGCAATACCTGGAGGAAAATTTTATCTCAAGGTCAAGGGTCAAGGTTAAGAGTCAAAATCAAAGGTTCCATAACACATTTATCACTTCGGCAAAGGCCGTTTCAAAAATGAAGGATGACATAAGGAATTAATTCAAAGTTTCGAATGTATCCAACATTTAAAATGTGATACTATTAGGCTGCGTTCGTTATAAACGAGCCATTAACCCTTGGAGTAAATGGGTATTTTCATGGATGCATCTGTCTCTTTTGCAGGATTTTCGGCGACATCGACCTTAAAGTACTATAACTACGAAACTACTACACCAATCATAAAAAGAACAACTGCACAATGATTGCATTGAAATTTCGAATATAGAATATTTAAATATCATTTTGTAAAACAATTAGATAATTATGAATAAATTTGAGAACGTCAAAGAAGTGAAAAAAACGCGGAACCAGATCTGGTCGTATCATACTCAACGGATAATTGTTTCAGAACCAGATTTGGTCGTATCATACTCAAGGGGTTAAATCGATATAAAAATAAAAAACCTTCATATGCTCAATGAAATGAAAGAAGAAACTTTAATCTTGATTTCTGGCAAAGAAGTTTGTACTAAAATATAATATATTTGTATAATAATATCAAATTATTATTATTATTGCACAGTCGATAGTCGTGCACATCCAGTAAGTATATCTCATGCAAACATAAGCGTTTCCTAATCCAATCTGGTATTTCCTTCGCTGCTTTTTATGTAGTTTTTACTAATTTTATTTTACATCGAATACCATTCACATAATTCGTATAACAAAAGCAGAATGTATACTTTTCACATTTTTCTAATTAGAAATAAAAATACGTTTTTGATTCAAACGTTTAACAATTGTAATATCGGCTGTTTAAAAGGTGCTCTTTTGAAATCTTACATCATATTTCTTCGTTAATCTTACGTTATATTTAGGAATATATATTTATATCTGTAACATTGTAGTCGTTATTCTTTTTGTTTTTTACTCTTAGAACCTAATGTTTCTCTAATATCGGTTTATTATTCCGTTTTCACTTGATAAATTCGATGCAAAACTTTTGCTACAAAAATATTATCTTAGCTGGAAGATACTGCTGCAGCCAATAAACTCAGTTTTAGTCCTGTATTAAAACTTTTATTGTAATTATTCCGTATGGAACTAATGTAGCTTCCGGTTGTATAAGCGTAACAATAAAATCGTTTTGTTTATTGAATTTGCTTATGCTTGCTTTGGGGCATCTTATACTTCCCTATATTCATCCGGTTCTCCTATATTATAAACAAGCTATACTATCACGTAGCCCCGAGCAACAGGCAAAAGAAGTAAAACCACTGTTTAGGTCTCCTTGGACATAGAAATCTATTTTTAAACTCCTGCTATTGGTACATAATAGACCCTAAAAATTGCCCAACTTGTAGTAATTATCAGTATATGCAAAAAACTTACTCATAAAGAATATACTGGCCCATATTCCCTTTCATTTTAGTTCATAATTCAGGGCCTAAAAACGTACTAGCCCCTTGAGTATGATACGACCAAATCTGGTTCTGAAACAATTATCCGTTGAGTATGATACGACCAGATCTGGTTCCGCGTTTTTTTGACTTCTTTGACGTTCTCATATTTATTCATAATTATCTAATTGTTTTACAAAATGATATTTCAATATTCTATATTCGAAATTTCAATGCAATCATTGTGCAGTTGTTCTTTTTATGATTGGTGTAGTAGTTTCGTAGTTATAGTACTTTAAGGTCGATGTCGCCGAAAATCCTGCAAAAGAGACAGATGCATCCATGAAAATACCCATTAACTCCAAGGGTTAAAGTGAAACGTTCCGGAGCTTCTCCATGCAGGGCTTATTAAGTCCCAACAATGATGTTAAGCACAGTTTAGTTACGTTTTCTTATTCCGTTTCTGCAGTGTCATAGGGGATATAGCTAAAATGGAACTTTATCAGAACTATTTTAGGATAGGTTGAAAATCAAACACTCTAAACTAACCGACTTGTAATCGAATGGTTTTAGGATAATATTTTTTTAAAGTTTATCTTAGTTCTAAGTTATTCAATTGATTTTAACAAGATTCTCATTCGCATATAGCTTTCTGTTAAAATAATATTGGTGAAATGTTTCTAAGTTGTTGTATTAAAGAACCTTCCAAAAGTATGCCTCCGACAAACGAAATAATAGAATTATTGATATATCGCTCACAAGCGATCCTTAATTTGACATCGATATCCGTTGCATTATTATTTGTAAATAAATAAAATACAGCATATTTTGAGCATCATTTTTATGTGAACCTAATTTAGTTAAAATTACAAAACAACTAATATATTTTGGGATGCATAACTTTGCGACCCATCATTTCAAACTGGACAACGATAACAAAATAGACGATTATCGTACTACCAAGCATCCCGATCAATGATGTATCGATGGTGAAGAAATCGCAAACTGTCAGCTTCAAATCGTGGTGCATAATTTGCAGCAGGAACGCTCTCACCTAAAATATATAATTGCTTTCTATAGTAGACTACTAGAGCACACTGTTCGATAGAATTTTGTAACCTATCCACTTTCTTTTCCAATCGATAAATCAAGTATATTTTAGAAGAAATACTAACATTCAACTTCATCTTCTTTGTCGCTTTGTCTATGGGAACGCTCAGAAGGATGGTTGTAGACCTGTTCGCCTGTTGAATAATATATTTTTTATTAAATAAATCAGCAATATTGGGTTATACACGTGAACACATTCTTTGAAAGATTCGTTAGCGATTAACATTTTTCGCAAATTATTAGGTTCTTACGTAGGTAATGTAATTGCCCTAAATCAAAAGCCTGCAATTTCAACAACAAAAATAGACACTCAATCATGGCGTAATAATGATGAACTCCACGGTAAAACATACCTCAGTAACTAAGTTGTCGCATGACTGGCTCAGGAATATCAACTCCAGCATCAGCTCGAGCAGATCAAAAAATCGCAACAGGAAGGAATCAGTGGAATATCTGAACTTTGGGTTATCGCTGGCCATCAAATACATATAGTAAAGATTAGCTACCATCGATGTGAAAATATTAGTAATATAAATGAGTAGGGCGACGGTGAACGATGCGTTGACGGATTTGGTAATGTTGCACAGGTTGTCGTGTAGCCTTGCGAAATCTTGGATGGTTGCAGCCGCTGTGAAATTTGGTGGAAAATGCTTTAACTGTATTCTTTCTTTTACTGTGGTCACACCCGTGGTCCAGATTTGGTCATCATCTCCGTGTGTGGATTTGATGAAGTCAGATAGATATCGATTCAGTACAACGAACCTGGAAGAAATTATTTAAAAAATTACTAGTGACCAACCTTTCTAAAATATCCAGCCGCCATTGGATATAAAAACATCCTAAACTGCTAAAGTCATCCTCCTCAAGACCTTCCTGAATAAGTTCGATTTCTATTTGGTTATACATAATTATATAACAGTCACCCGGAACAAAACTCGGCCTGATTTCATTTAATCCATACGAGCTGTTTCTGTGGTTTTTGAGTCAGTGGTAAGTGTTGAAAGGCTTTATTATTATTCGTAAAGACGATTTAACCCACCGAATTAGGGTCGGTAAGTAGTAGTAGGAGTAGTAAAAGGAGTGGGGGGCTTGTCTCCAGCCCTTGATGTCAACTGAATCTATAAGATCTGTTGTAACTACCCACTTTGTGGTTGGGTGAGTAGTCTGCTAGAAGCCGGGTACTGCTTACTAGTCCATACAGATCAATGATCTTTAAGCTGGGCAGATCGCTGGGTTCGAGAACGTCTCGTCCCAGTAAACTGTCTTTTTGCGGCGAGGCCTAGGCAGCGACCAAAGATGTGCATGTTGCCTTCAGGTTCATCGCCACATATTCGGCAGTCCTTGCTCTCGGTCAAGCCAAGGTTGAACAGATGTGCTCTAAGGGTCGTTTGTCCTGTGAGGAGACCGATAGTGATTATAAGGTTCTCCTTGTTCATGTCAAGTAGCGCCTTGGTTTTCTTAGGAAGTGGTTGCTCCATCATGGCCTTTGCCTGGCAACATTCTTGGCTCTATTTCCAGGATGCCAGATATTTCTTCTCCAGGGAGTCCCTAATGATTTTATTACCTGTAGCGAAGGGGATCCCATCAACTAGCTCCACCGGGGATCCCAATGTGCCCCGTTTTGCCAATCTATCGGCCTCTTGATTGCCGGGTATTCTTTGATGGGCCGTTGCCCATATTAAGGGTTATTTGGTTGGCTTTTTCCAATTTGTTGAGCTTTTTTACACAGTCCCAGACCACATAAGATTATATTGTGGCTTTAGCAAATGAGGCTTTGCTGTCAGAGCAGATAAGGATTTTTCTATTTTTTACCTCAAGTCGAATTTGGAGTTGTATGCATTCGAATATGGCAATCACATCGGCTTAGAAAACCGTGGCTTATTGTCAAGGGGAATGCTGAATTTGTGATTGGCTTTGAGTCCGTATACGCCTGCCCAAAAACTTCCATTTGTTCCTGGTCGGTGAACCAGGCATCCGCATTGTGGCTTTGGAGTTTTCCCTGATGGGGATTATGATTTTATAGGATTTATCTACCAAAAACTTTGTTAGTAGTCAATCCTGAGTCAGGGTGAATGGGCTTTTGTGGAGGAGGTTTCGCCCAGGTTGATTGGGCCCTCCTCGCTTCCACTCACCCAAACAATTCAATCTGTATTCCGTAATTCTGGCGGAGAGAAATATAAGCTTAGGGTCGTTAAGTAAAAAAAGTAAATTTTAATTTATCTATGCAAAATTAATTTGGTCATTTTTTTGAAATTCGCAAATTTCTAGATTCCTAACTTTCATTTCTACGCCGCATAGTGACCTGCTTCTAACACCAAAATATATTTATATAGTCCGAAGAATCGATCATTTATTTAGTAAAAACTGAGGTAGGCAAATATCCAGTAGCTCATGAAAAGAATGTGATAGCCATGTTTGGTGGCAACGTTATCGACCATGTCGTTGAGCTAATAGGCCTTATGATGCTGACTTGAACATAAAATATTATAACGCCTATATTACCTATAACACCGTTAATACCTAAGTGGGTCCGATCGGAGCCAGTGGCAATGACCGTGTAATACCAATTTGATCACCTAGATCCCGGTTATGCCCATATAGCAGCAGCATTCTAGATTATAGTATCAATATTTGGTTTAGGTGCGGATTACGTTAATATGCTTTAGCGACGTTTTCTGTAATTCATGGACATCAGAACCTTCAAAGTCAACTCCTTTCGGTGTCGTTCCTTTGTGTAATTCCAGTGAGCGTGTGATCGGAGCTCCGTAGAAAATGAAATTCCACGATTATATTGAACGCTCATGACGCTCTTCCCCTAAAATTTCTATAATTTCGTATTCACGGAAGTCCGATATAACCGAGTCGGGGAGTGTATTACCAATTGATTTGTAAATATCAATATTTCGCTTGCCCCATTTTATAACTTAATCTTCAGCCTATTTCATGTATATAGCTGTCTTTTCTGTTTTTTCTTCGGCATGGCGGCGTCTCGGTCGCACCTCGCATTTCGTGACATTGATAATAATTTAATATAGAGTGTTTGTTTAGGCGTCCGGTTGTCTGGCTATCTTCTTTGAAAAAATCTAACAGACCGGTTTCTCGTCTCTGGATTATTCTGTCGCCTTGGGGGTATCATGTTCAGTTGGTATTTTTTTATGAGTACTTTTTTAAAAATCCCGATCCTGATCATTGTTTCTTATATTGTCTTAGGGGTGTTTTTCATACTTAAGTAGAGTAACCGGGCAACTAAATCGCTACAACATGGTCTGAATTGAGAATCGTCGCCAGGAAACTGACCTTAAATTTTCAATTTAAGCTACTTAAAAATGAGCTAGATTGTTCTGAGTTGGGTAGTATAGTTTCATTTCACATTTTGGCGGAACAGCCTGATCACGCAACTTATTGCATATTTCCAAATCTAACACGAATTATTCTCAAAATGCATATTTCATTAGAACCTAAGCGGTGATTACGGCATTTTATCGGATATTGTCATACTTTATTTATCTTTCAATTTGTTTTCCAAAGCTGTGGAATTAGCTCTATCCATACCATAACAAAGAAGTACTATCTGAGCATAATCATAGATACATTAAAACACCCTCGAACAACCTCTTTTCTCTCTACGCACACGCACAAATACATAATTTAATAACATAATAAAGCGTTTTCTTCCAATCTATTCAGAATTCAATATTCAGTATTCAATTTATTCATTCAGAATATACAATAAAGGCATGAATTATGAGTTAAAGCTAATTTTCGCATATTAGAATTCGTCAGTTGCTAGTAATATATTAATATATGTAGATATAAAACTATTAAAGCATAAATATTAATTCGACAATAGCTTTGACTAAAGTTGGCTTTACACGGCAGACAAATAAAATTAAAAAAAATAGATCTGAATCCATGTACATGAGTATACATATAAAGTAGATAATTATTATAAGAATATTAATAGCCATCTTAGGCACTTTATACAAAAAATAATCACACAATAGAAAGTATCAAAACAAAATTGGAAAAAATCAACGTATGTATATGATCAGGTATGTTACGTTACACGTTGTAATCTACATATTAAATATTAAATCATAATATTATTATTAAACAATAAGTACTAAAATGACGTACCTGAAAGTTACATATTAATGTTATTCCCATTTGAAAGAATTGGCATGCTAAAAAAAATCACCCAGCTTATAGAAAGCATGTGTGGATTGCAGCTTTTGTTTTATAAATCTTTTAAATGCCTTTGTTTCCATCTTTCTTGTGGAGAGTGGTAGCTAGTTAAAGAGCTCATAGCTTAGAGCTTATTTGGTTATACGTTTCCGTGTACCTATTTTTACTTTCCTTGCCTTTGTTATTTACAATTTTTAATATTCCAAAACCAATGGTTTGGATGTATTGTCAGTGTTTACAACTACCTACCCACAAAACCAGTACCTCTCGCTTCTTAATTCCAGCATTCTAACAAAAAATAGGATTCCTCTGAATCTGATATTACTGACTTCATATACACTATAACCTTTACTTTTTAGCAACATTGTCAAAATCATAGTTGAAATTACACATAAGTGAAACATTTAAGGAGACATTTTAATAATAAAATTATATTAAGTATAAAAAACACGACAATAATAATTTAAAAATAAACAATTCTTTGACATTGGATTTCAATTAACATTTAAGGTTGAGATTTGGCGAAAACTCGTGAAATACTTCTGTGCTTGAACCTTGAAAAGAATGCATTTTTTTATGAAATCGAACAAAAACCCTCTCACATGTCAGTTTACAAGATATCAAAGTAATTATTTATCGCGTATTTTTGTAAGATTTCGATTCATTTTCAGATAAAATAAAAGTTTTACTAATACCCAAGTCATTTTCGATATTATATATTTTAGGTTTTCAGCATATTTTGAAAACAGATTCCCGGAAAACGCAATCGCTCCCGGTAGCCAGACTGATGAGCTCTATAATGTTTAGACATCCAGGAATAATTAAAAAAATCGGTTGTGTCACCCCAAGACTTTCCCGGCAAGAAGCCAAGGAATGTTTCATCTGAATATTATTACACTCCCCCACCCCTCCCTGTTCCCGATAGCGAATGTTTTAATCCGAAAATTTATATCTCCATAGTACTTGGTCAGCTATCTAAGCACTCTTGATAAAGTGGGCTATTAATCCACGAAGAAAGTAGATTATCGGAAAAAGAAGAATATTTTCGTCCGAAAATTGATACATTCTGAGAACTTGGGTACATTCTGAGTACTTGGGTACATTCTGCGTAATTGAAGAAAGAGGAAGAGGAATAGGACGAGTAGGAGGAAGGGGAAGAGGTAGAGGATTCTTTTTCTTCTTCTTTACCCTCTCAACCCTTCCTAAATCTAGTATTTTTGTAGTATTTTCGTGATACTGATATTTTCCAATATGGTTCATTTCTCGGCTACCCTCGGGCAGCTTTAAGTTATTATTTGATTAAAATGTATGCCGGTTATTTTTTTGTGTCTCTTGTATAAGAGATATTCAGACCTAAATTTAACAGTGTGGTTTCGACCCTACGATGCATCAGTGTACCGAATATCAGCTCTTTAAGTCCAATTTTTCGATATGATATATGCACCGTGGTATGGAAATATGCGGAGGACCGATTCCAATCAAAACCTTTTCAACTCTTGCTATGACCAAATTATGCCGGCATGCCAAATTTCAAGTTATCGTGGAGGAATAAACACAGAACACAAACAGACAGACACAAAGAAGCGCGTTCCCAACACTTTCTCATAGCGTTGGTTGGTGGGCCAACTTGGGTTGTTCACTACAGCGGGCGAGCCCGTCACCTCAGGAAGTTTTAACGATTAGTCGTTCTATCTCCCTGGAAGTGAACGTAGAAGACTTGGGAACAAAACAGTCCACCGTCTGGCTACGCCACAAGCCCGTAAGAGGCCAACGCCTTAACCGCGAGATAGCCAGGAATGTTACCTGGCGGGCCGACACTCACGCCCTTACTTCCAATTGTGACCAGATTACTCCGGTCTCTCGATTGGTTACGAGTTCGAGGTCGCTTGCGCGGTCCTCTCACCCAGGATCGGATGGCCGATGGTCATTTTAAGAGCAGTCGCCGTAAGGTCCGCAACCACCCCCGCTCTATAGGAAACAGTACTGCTTCCAGACTCCCCCGACTGTTAGTCAGAGTGGAAGTGAGGGCGCGAGTATCTCGAGCCCGCCGGGTTTATTCCTGGCTAACTCGCGGTAAGGCGTTGGACTCTCACGGGTTGTGACGTAGCTGGACGTAGAATTGTACTGTCCAAAGTCTTCTACGTTCACTGCAGGGCGACAGAACGACTAATCGTTAAAACGTCCTGTGGTGACGGGCTCGCCCGTTGTAGTCGACACCGCAAGATGTTAGTCAGAGTGCACAGTCGATTGGCTTACGCCTCACGGTGCGCAGACCGTCCAGGAGCGCCAGAAGGTTGATTCTCAGGGGAAATTGACCAAAGGGCCAGAGTCCTACCCAGGCTTGCACTTCATGCGTGGAGGCCGTCGGATAGGTGTTGACCCGTGAGTGTGACCAACCCTGAACAGAATGGGTCTTGGTGGCCAACTCAGCAAGGGCCCATTAACTCCGTTGGTGGGTTGGTGGGCCAAGTAACATTAATGACAGATGAAACAAGCTTTTTTCTATTGCCAAAATGCTCCATTTTCAAATATAATTATATATTTATTTAGGTGGCCAGTTCCGGTAACTTTCAGTGTGACCTATGGATATGTATTAAAAACTACGACTCACCTTTCGTTCAGAAGTTTGATAAGCTGTATGAACTGAATGATTTTAAAAACTCTCTGAATGTTACATATGAGATACACGATCCAATTCAGGGTTCTGTAGTCGAATTGAAATTCGTCGAATTCAAATATGATATACATTATTTGTTCGAAAACGACAAATGTAATCATTGAGTATATTATAGGGCAGTTCTTTCGATAGTACGTTCTGTAATCGATCCAAATTCCATAATTCTTCTTGATTTTAATGTCGAACGTTTGAATCTCGTTGATTGCGTTGCACACTTTCGATTTGTAGATGAGCATGCTACCAATGGAGAATACGGAAGTCAACCAAACAAAAAAAATTTGTGTGACGACCAACGTTACTAAAAAGTCGTCTTCGCTGAGGAAATTTTTCTTTCGATCTATGGCTGCTGGGACGAAATTAATGATGGCCAAAATGAGAAGACATCCGCTGACACATGTTGTCAATTTGGTGGTGATTGCTCGCACCTGGAACTCGATTCCTCTCCGAATAGAGAACGGCTCCAGGCCGAAGAACTGAAGGCAGATGTTAAACGCTCTCATTCCACCGTAGAAAGTCGTCGGAAAAAAAAAGTCGAGCTTCATTTTCTTCATGATGTCAAATTTTATTACCCTAACTGCTGTGCCGTTATAATAAACGTTACTATAATATCGTTAGTTAGTGGGAGAAATAATATGGAATCGCTTTGCTAATGGATTATTCCATTTGTAGAGCGACCCCTATCTTTTTTCCAATTAATTTGTGAAATGCTATCAGAAGAGATAAAGGCACTGAATAAAAATAATTCTATGTATACAAGACACTTTTGGCTACCTTATTTGATCTTTCAAACCAGTAGTTTGATGTATAGTGACAAATTTCTGAATAAATTACACGTAAATGAAATGTATAATGGGACAGTTAAGTATTAAATTTATATTAAGTATAAACATTAAGGTAAAACTTACGATAATAATAATTAAAAAATAAAATTTCCTTGACAATAGATTTTGTTGAACATTTAAGGTTGACATTTGAAGAAAACTCGTGAAATAGTTCTATGCTTAAGCATGAAATAGAGTTACATTTCTTCAAATGGAATAGAACATAAATCCTCTCACGTCTTTAAATAAATTAATTTACAATATATCAAAGTAATTACTCGAGTATTTTTGTAAGATTTAGATACATTTTGAGGTAAGACAAAAGTTTGACTAATAACTAAGTCATTTTCGATATTAGATATGTGGAGGCTTTCCAGGTTGTGGGGCTTTCCCACGTGTGGCCTACAAACAGATTCAACCCTCCGGGTTGTAAGGCCAAAGGTGACGTCGGGCGGCGTTGGCGAAATCCTCTTCTTTAACGTCGCTCGGGTCGTGTCTAATCCGCTTGTAGGTAGTATTTCCGGGACTTGCACTCGAGGTTTGTATTGTTAATAAAAAACAATAATTTTGATGTTTTAAAAGCTTCTAAGCCCTTAAAGATTTTTTTTTATTTACTTTAAAAAATGAAGTCTTTTACACTAGTTATGAATTTACAAAGCACGCTCTAAAGTGGCCTGTCGCAAGGCACGCTGATAATGATCTCCAAGACACGCTCGAAAAATGATCTGATCTGGTGTCGGCGGGCGCCCTCCATTATATAGGTAAGACCGCCGCCGTCGGCCGCGTGGTGGGGGAGGTTCGTTCCCCGCCCGCACGCGGTTGTCGGCCGGCGTACTATTGTATGCCGTTTTGTGAAGTTTAATATAATATTATTGCCTTCTATTTTACTAAAGCTAAGGGTGTACATACGACCTTAAACTCTAACTTATATTAACTTATGATTATTTTACATTTATCTTTTAATAATCATAATTTATTACTATGTCCTATTTTAGGTAGAATTTACATATCTTCACCAGTTATTGGCCGATTTGGCTCGGACAAAGTCTAAAAATTAAATTATATTATTCTAAACATTTAGACAATTTTATGGCAGCAATTTTGTGGATTTTTTGTGATCCAATATTTAAGCTGGCGCTTTCCAAAATATGAGTCATTCTTTGTACCTACCTGGCTGGCGGGAAGGGTCGATTTTACAATCGGCGGCGGGGTTGCTTAATCCTTTTTGCCGGCGGTTTATTTAGGGTGGGTTTTTATTACCCTTTTTAAATGCACATGCTGGGATATTTCCGACGTTTCCTTTGTTTGCGAGCGAGGTTTGTTTTCGGGTTGACGTGTAATTTCGAAATTTTTGGCGTTTCGCTTGTAAATATTCCACTTTTAGTTTAAAAACCATTAGCCCCCGCTTTTAGTGGAGCTAATCCGGGTGTACCGATATTGTGTGCTAAGTGCACTTACTGCCATAAATAATATTTGTTGGTTGGGGATTTTTGATGCGCTCGGAATTTTAGGCATGACGACACAATATTTGTTGTGATGTTTATCATCATCATGCCTGCCCGATATTTCATCTTTCTTCCCGCAACAAGATATTTTAGACTTTTATATTTTGAAAACTGATTCCCGGAAAACGCAATACACCGGTAGCCAGACTAATGATCTTTGAGACATCCAGATATTCAAAACATTGGTTGTCATCCCAAGAACTGCCAGGCAAGAAGCCAAGGACCGATTTTATCTAAATATTATTTTCATAAATAAAATAAATTTGCGCCCTTCCTTGGCCAGTGCGCAAACGGGCGGAGAAGTTCGCTTCGGGTGGCGAAGTTCATTTCTCGGCTAGCCTTGGGAGGCTCGGCGTTAATATTGGATTAAAATGTATGGTGTAATTTAAATATGATTAGTGTGGCTTGTACTGGATGTCTCAAAATAAAGTTTATATTTGTTAAGTGAAGGCAACGAATCCGAGGGGCGCGAGGGAACGACAATCGGTAGCCTGGCTCTTGGGAATTCAGTCGCTATGGAGCACTTCTCGGGAGCGGACCGCGCGTTGTGCGTGCGAGAGTTTAGCAAAAACAGTGATTCGGCGACTGTCGCGTAGAAGATTCTGCAATTTTCGAAGTTTTCGACAAATAAATGATGCGCCAAGCATACCTCTTATTCAAAAATGGGTCAAAAAGTTTGAAGAGACCGGTACAACATTGGAAAAACCAAAATCCGGGCGACTAAGATTATCAAGAACGGTAGAAAACGTGGAGAGTGTTAATCAGTCTGTTCGTGACGACCCTAACCATTCAATTCGTAAGCGCCCAAGTGCTTTAAATAAGTATAGATCATCATTACACCGTCTTTTGCACAAAGACTTAAAGCTGCATTCCTATAAAATTCAATAGGTGCAAGAATTAAATCTCCGGGATGCAAGTCAGAGGCTTGTAATCCAAAACCAGGCAATTGAGCACTTTTCAACGTTTAACAAAATCTTGTTTTCGGACAAAGCTCATTTTCACCTTACTGGTCACGTGAATAAGCAGAACGAATACAACGACTCCGAAGCACAAGCATCAGAAACCCCTTCATTCGCTTAAAGTGACCGTATGGACTGCAATGTCGGCCTGCGATGTGAAATGCCGAGCCGTATAGGAAATTTTACTGTTCGACTAAATGAGTGCCGCGAACGCGAGGGTTTACATTTGGACGGTATTATTTCTAAGAAATAAATTTCCAAATTATGTACTTTAATAATTAATAAACATTTTTTCGATAGATGGCTTACTTTTTTTGTAATCGATCCACTAAATATAAACTTTCTTTTGAGATGTGAAATGCCGAGCCGTATAGGAAATTTTACTGTTCGACTAAATGAGTGCCGCGAACGCGAGGGTTTACATTTGGACGGTATTATTTCTAAGAAATAAATTTTCAAATTATGTACATTAATAAATAATAAACATTTTTTCGATAGATGGCTTACTTTTTTTGTAATCGATCCACTAAATATAAACTTTCTTTTGAGACACCTTGTATATGAGGTATTCTAACCGAAATGTCATTTTGGCCCAACAATGCAATCGTGTTACAAATTTCAAGTCTCTAAGTCTAATATGTAGAGACTGAAATATGGTGAACCGATTTTAACCACAACCTTTTCAACTCTTGCCATGACTGCATCCCAAATTTCAGCTTAGTCGGTTCAAGAGGTTAGGCTCTATCGCGGAGGAAACACAGAAAGAAAATCGCGTTCACAACAATTACCCATATTGTCAGTTGGTGGACCGGCAAAGTAAAATAAATATAAGATTAAAAAAATAATTCTACAGTCAAAAATTTATATTTTTTAATGTTGTAAATATATACTTTTTTAATATTTAATTATGTGGCCTGTTCTGGTATTTTTTAGTGTAACCTATGTATATCTATTAAAAACTACGACTTACCTTTCGCCCAGAAGTTTGATAAGCTGTATAAACTGAATAATTAGGAAGACTCTCTGTATATTAAATATGAAATATGTGATCCTGTTCAAAGGTTGGTTGTCGGACTGAAATTCGTCGAATTCAAAGATGATAAACATTATTTGTTCGACGACGACAAATATAATCATCGAGTATATTATAGCGCAGTTCTTTCGATAGTACGTTCTGTAATCGATCCAAATTCCATAATTCTTCTTGATTCTAATGTCGAACTTTTGAATGTCGTTGATTGCGTCGCACACTTTCGATTTGTAGATGAGCATGCTCCCAATGGAGAAGACGGAAGTCAACCAAACGAAGAGTTTCTGTGTAACAATCAACGTTACTAAAAAGTCGTCTTGGCCGTGTAAATAATTTTGCCCATCCATGGCTACAGGGATAAAACTAAGGATGGCCAAGATGAGAAGACATCCGCTACCACAAGTTGCCAATTTAGTGGTGGTCGCTCGCAACTGGAACTCGATTCCTCTCCGAATAGAGAACGGTTCCAGACCGAAGAACTGGAGGCAAACGTTAAACGCTCTCATTCCACCGTAGAAAGTCGTCGGAAAAAAAATGTCGAGCTTCATTTTCTTCATGATGTCAAATTTTACCCCAACTGCTGTGCCGTTATAATAAACGTTACTTTAATATCATTAGTTAGTGGAAAAATAATACGCAAACGCTCTGCTAATGGATTAGTCTATTAGTAGAGTGGCCCTAATATATTTTCCAATTAATTTGTGTAGTGCTATTAAAAGAGATAAAGGCAATGAAATAAAATAATTCTATGTATATGAGACACTTTCGGCTACCTTATTTTATTTTCAAACAGCAATGGGTTTATGTACAGTCAATATCGATAGATACCTCTCAACATAGCGACATCTTATTATATAACGCTGAACAAAGTTATAGCGTCATAAAATATATTTTTTTTTACATATATATATATATATATATATGTATATATATATGCGATTTGCAAACCTAAAATGAGTTTTGTTAAAATAATTCAGTAAATATTTGTCAATATATAGAAAAAGAATATTGATAAGAATATGACACTATAAATAAAGGAATATTTTTAAATTTTAATTTTCTCATTTTATCTCTAAAAGAAAAGAGATTTTTGAATGAATTTGTCTTTCGACATATGTATATTAGCTTGCACACGAGCCTGCCATCATTTTTAGGCACATTAAAGGAAAGTACTTAAGTACTTAAGTAAGTAAGATATCCTCTTGTACGTACTGTTTCCCTATTCTGCGGTCGCGCTATGTTCCAAACTATAAAAGTCATGGAATATATAAGTCATGGAATAAAGAATTCAGGAAGCTGTTAACCTGTTATTAGAGAGATAGATAATCAGTAGCCGGGTGTCACTTAATTAATTGATATTTTATTAGTTTGTCTCGCCAACAAACTGTATACCAGTTTGGCAAGATTGTAATATTTTAAAAAATGTATCTTTTTCTTTGAATAAATTTGATTTAAAAAAAAATACTTTTATACACAACCACAATAAATTTAATTAATATAAGTAATTAGTTGTTACACGCTGGGTACACTTTATATATAAAAATACCTGTTGTATATGGAATAGAGATAGATGGAACACTGGACAGGAGACAGTTTTATATTTAGCATAGACTACTTTTTATAGGGTTTCGCGAACTTTGAGGGTGGCGCAGGATAAATAAAAAACAACGGGCGTATTTTCCTATTAACGCGGAGCCGCGGGCAGAGTTAGTATATTTATAAGGATCCACAGACTGCCTAGATGTACAATACACATAATTATTAAAAAATATTTAGTTTTTTATTCCAAAACCCATGGTTTAAAAAAGTGTGGTGGAGATAATGTGATGAAAACACTTCAAATATTGTTATTTCTATAAAACAATCCCGTTTTAATATTGGTATTTGCTCTACATATCTACGTTAACTACATATCTTCGTTATAATTATCATTAAGGTAAAAATATCTATCAATAATATTATATATTATATATATATATTATATATAAATATAATATTAGTGTTATATTACTATTATGTTATGTATATTGTATATGTGTATATGTATGTATGTGTGTGTATATATATATAATTATATTTTTTTAACGCACGGCTGCTACTAGACAACCTTCACTAGACTACTGCCTCGACACAGGCCCAAGCCTAGTGAGGCAGTAAAATCCACATGAGCCTGTACCTTTTTTTTATCAATGATTAATTAAGTATTAATGTTAAGCACTACTAGTTTTTAATCAATAGTTTGTAATTAATTAATTATATGTTATTAATATGGATAAATAAATAAATAAATAAATAAAATAAAATAAATAAATAAAAATAAATAAATAATAAGATTTATTAACTATTAAAGGTTACAAAATCATCCAAATAAACAAAACTTTGAATGTGTTTAACTCCAATACGCCATGGATTGATGAGTTGAACTTTTATAATATTACTTCTATACATGAGCATAATTAAATAATATATGTCTCTATTTGTTACACCTTCCATACACCTTTCATACAAAAATGCCCATTGCCCTTTACGACAGGGTTTGCTGAAGTTCGATTAATATGTTGGAGTATGGTGAAGCGCGGTGAATACTCAAGTATTCTAGTAGGTTTGGGCGAAATCTGTCCTAACTCAGAAGGAATTGTCCCCTGGGCTCTTATTAGACAGTGTGTCTTAACGAGAGGACCAGTTTGAAATTTGCCGTTATTTTATTTGAGCGAGTAGTACGATGACTACTTGCTGATAGCTGTGGGAGCTAATGAGCCCTTGCTGAGTTGGCCATGAAGACCCATTTTGTTCAGGGATGGTCACACTCACGGGTCAACACCCATCCGGCGGCCTCCGCGTATGAAGTGCCAGCCCGGGTAGGACTCTGGCCTTAGGCCTAATTTTCTAGGAGTCAACCTTCTGGCGCTCCTGGACGGCCTGCGCTGCGTGCTGCGTAAGCCAATCGATTGTGCATTCTGACTAACAGTTTAGAGTTTCAAGGCGATAGGTGAGGGCAGCAAACCCCGCCCACCGCCCGGGCAGTTATAACGACGAGGGTCGTCTTGTCTGCCCGGGATGTCGTGCTACGACAACCCTGCGCGTACCAGAAGGGTAGAACGCGCAGGGGGTGAAATAGGGTAAACCACCCCCCCCCCGTACCGCCCCGAGAACCCATTTATTTATAATAATAAAAGAATTTACAAAGTAAAAATTTACAAAAATAATACTAAATTTACCATATTCACAAAATAAAAAAAATAAAACAACAAATAACAAATTTAGGGCCGGTAAGCGGGGTAGAGGACGCTCCAGAAACGATGATGGTGGAGGCGCACGGTCCGTGGGCAGGTCTCGGAGCAGCCACGGGGGGGAGGAATCCCTGGATCCTGCAAAGAACGAAACGCCCTTCGGGGCGGTAAAGAGACGGACACATTCTGACTAACAGTCGGGGG
The DNA here is from genome assembly GCA_944548615.1 of Micropterix aruncella. NCBI lineage: Eukaryota > Metazoa > Arthropoda > Insecta > Lepidoptera > Micropterigidae > Micropterix > Micropterix aruncella. The sequence goes on along the minus strand of OX155959.1, from coordinate 12,706,731 downwards.
AGTCTGGAAGCAGTACTGTTTCCTATAGAGCGGGGGTGGTTGCTGACCTTACGGTGACTGCTCTTGAAATGACCATCGGCTACCCGATTCCGGGTGAACGGCCGGGCAAAAGTTGCCGTGGTCCGCGATAGATTCGGTTTACACCGTTTCACCGCTTCGTAAGGGAGAGGACCGCGCAAGCGACCTCAAACTCGTAACCAATCGAGTGACCGGAGTAATCTGGTAGCAACTGGAGGTAAGGGCGTGAGTGTAAGCCCGCTGGGTAACATACCTAGTTATCTCGCGGATAAGGCGTTGGCCTTTTACGGGCATGTGGCTGAGCTTGACAGTGGACTGTTTTGTCCTAAGTCTTCTACGTTCACTTCACGGAAGATAGAACGTACATTTCGTTAAAACTTCCTGAGGTGACGGGTTCGCCCGTTGTAGTTGACAACTCTAGTTGTCATTGGCACTTAGCACACGATCCGTGTCTAACTCAATTTTCTCAACTGTCTCAACTATTATTTTTGGCACCCATTATTGATAATAAATCTTTGAATCTTTTACTCTTTAGTGGTAAGTGCGACGACTATTACTTAGCGTGCAGAAAGCCTGAAAGATCAAGTGTGTGGTATGTGTCAGGCCGCTTGTCGAAATTTAGTACCATTGAGCTATTTGTTTAGAGCAACACGTTTCTAAGCTTAAATTTTTATCATAACAATTTTGTGGTTTGTCGTTTTGATCTCTTCAGCTTTTACAGTGCTTTGTAATAAATATATGGATAATAGTATAGTGAAAAGACCTACATGAAAGAAGGGTGATTCTGATCATGTTAATATGGCACGAGGGCCTGAGTGGCATAGGCAGCAACGAAATCGCTTCATGCATCCTAAAAGCTCGCAGTCAACCCGAGTTTCGATTGAAAAGAAAACTAACTCTGGTCTAACTGCAGCGGACAACATAAGAACCGAATGTTAGTATTCTTGTTCATTTTACTCAACTATGAAAAGCAAGTTTGATGAAATCAACCACATTTTGGTCCCAGGTCACTCATATTTACCCTATGTCAAGTCAAAGATACTCAATTTCACGCTAGCCTATGACAACATTTTGTAATAATAGTGTTTTTGTAAAATTACAATAATAAACAATTTATTGAACCAGAAAAAGTTGAGGTTTTTTTATTGGCACTTACCTCTTTTACTGATAAAGATATGGCACTTAGCATGTTTCTTATTTTATGAAATTTAAAAATTTATTCCAGACTTTACACCGAAACAACACCAGATTTTGTCAATAGGAATACATATTATAGCCTACCGATTTAATAATAAAATAGTCTCAGAAGTTTTCATGAAAAACATTTTAGTGAAACAAACAAATGTGAATATCTCAAAATCAATCAAGTTTTTGCCACTTAGCTCATTATAGATGTCTTCATTTAAAAAATGATGTTAATGATGTCTTTATTTAAATAAGTCCCCATTTATAAATAACTCTAAAATAGTTTATACCCAACAATAAAATTACGCCTGTCCAACAAATTATACAAAGTACAACCCGCTTATACACTCCGGGTAAAACTACAACTGAGCACCTAACAAGGAGCAGTACCTACATGGTTTACATTTTCTACTCGTTCTTTATTATTATTCCGGCGTATAATTAGGGTTGAGCGGGTGCTCGGCCATTTTTCTCAGTTACATGCCGTACACAATTTGCCCAAATGTCTGCCTTATTTATTTACAGGCCGCCTCAGACAAGCCATTTTGGATAATGTCTACTAATTATACGACATAAACTATGGCGTAGCAGGCGTAGCGACCCTAGAGGCGTAGCTGCGTAGCGGGAGAATAAAAGTAATCTAAGGGGCTATATCAAGTTGAGATTTAATTGGTGTAACTGCCTCCTTATTATCATAATATATAAGGTATTTACCTATGTATGTGATGCTGTTTTTTCACACTGGATAACATCGGTTTGAGTTGCACGTAGATAACATAGGTTTGAGTTGCAATTTTAAATTGATATAAATTTTAAAATGCAATATTATTTCTTTTCAAAATCAGTTATCCATTTGCCTTTCACTCGTATTTTACTGCCCAGATATTTTCCCGCGAAAAGTTGAAATTTTTCTCTATTTTCGAATATTATTTCTATCGTAGCATTCAGTGATCTGGGGGTGGAACCGCCACCTCAGGGAGTTTTAGCGACATTAGGCATTCTGTCTTCCATGGAGTAAAATCAAAGACTTTGAGGACGAAAACAACCCACAGTCGAACTACACCAACAGCCTGTAAGAGTCTAACGCCTTACTGCGAGGCATCGAGGTGCCGTTCAGCGGGCTCCTCGCGCCCTTACTACTAGATTTGGACAGATTTATCTATTCTCCAATCTGGTCAAAGATTTGAGGTCGCTTGCGTGGCCCCTACCTGATGTTATCGGTAATTTATAGATCCAATTTTTCTCAGATCCGTGTAGACTTTTGTCGTCAAGCTCAATACCTGTTACTTGCTCTGTTTCTGATGTAAAACTAATTTAATATATTACTGTTCGTAGTTAATTGAGCGACTCGTTACCCTTTAGAAGATGCTTAGGTCCTTGTTAAATATCAATTTAGCGAGGACACAAACCATAATATAGGTAGTTATATTCGATTACTTGATGTGGAGTAGTTACTTGATCCGGTCGCTGATAGAAGGCGGTAATATTTTAATATTTTGTTCCGTAGCAGGGACGCAAACCTATGCTGTCGGATGTTTAATATTGTGTAACACCGATAATATTGTTTAACACCATCAGCCTAATTATTAAATTCGATAAATTCCTTAGTAAAAATATTTATATTGTTTCTGTATTTCTTAAAGACCTTATTTTTAATATGATGTCTATATGTAAAGGATTTACATTATAAACAAGACGAAAACGGGGAGATTACGACAGCAAGAGTATGGCTCATGCTATTGGCCTTCAATGCCAGAATGATTGGACAACAATTGGGGACTTTTGCATTCCGCCTCCAATGCACTGGAAGGTAATGCTCTATGACTGGACGCCAGAGATGCTGAAATTTTATTTGAATGCCTTTCAGCATACACTTCCAGACCCCAGTAACCTCGCTCGTTGGAGCTTTGCCGAGGATAGTTCTTGTCCCCTCTGTAGCAATACCCCTTGCACAGCTAGACACATTCTAGCCGGCTGCAAGGTGGCCTTAGATCAAGGACGGTACACTTACCGCCATGACAAAGTTCTCGCTGTTATTCGCGAGGTAATTAGTCTCTCAGTGGCTCGTGCCAACAAGGGTTTGACAGTATCCTCCAAACCCCCAATACAGTTTGTGCGGGATGGCTCTAAAGGCAAAAAACATTTAACTACAAAACCTATCTCAATAATCGAGAAAGCTACAGATTGGATTCTGGAGGTTGATTCGGTCTCTAAGCAGTATAAATTCCCTGAAAGTCTCGGATGCACAGCCCTCCGTCCAGATATAACTCTTTACTCTCTATCTCGGAAGGTGGCTCTTATTGTAGAATTAACTGTTCCATTGGAATCAAATATCCCAAAAGACCACGAGTACAAATTAAATAAATACCATGATCTTGCAAATGCCGTAACCCGGAACGGCTTCACTGTTCACCTTCACGCGGTGGAAGTTGGCGCTCGTGGCCTGCCAGCTAAATCTCTATTTCACCTCTTTAAAGATCTTGGCCTATCCAGAAAAATAATCAACTCTTTCTTAGAAAAATTATCTAAAACTGCGATTTGCGCATCTCAAATTCTATGGCTTCGAAGGGGGAGTGAATGGGTGGTAAGGTGTACGCTCACATGTGGCAAGACAGCTGTCCTAAACCTACCACAGCCGGTTCGTAAGTCCGGAATCCACTGCTCACCCCCCAGAAGTGTAAAAAAAATAGTAATATGATGGGCCCGACTCCGGTCGGTGAATTCCATGGCAGCTCCGTTTGTATTTATTATTACCGCGTTAAGTTTGTAGCACTCGACGTTTCGGCGATTTTGCAACCGCCGTTGTGCAGGGTAAACTGAACTGCTGTCAGTCATCATCCGTTGCTATTCTACGGATAGGTAGCATTTTCTTGCTTTTACTAAGCAGACTGTAAAGGTGGAAGGCGGTGGGTCGGCACGCGCGAATTTTGAAAATCGCACGAAGTATATCTGATTTTATCTTGCTTATCGTGTCAAACATCCGCGTTAATCTTCAATTTCAAATTTAATATTGTTGACAATTTCGGATACATCCTTGTCTTGTCTTGCTCCGGATCCATTGTTGGCTTTTTCCGTCGCGGGAGCTTAGTCCGACCATAATTTTTTACATTGTTTTTCACATCTTCTCGGCGTGACGATCTTCATTCTCTACAACTGTTTAACTCCGTTAAACTCTAATTCCTTTAGGTATAATAATATTAAAATAGAGGCGCAGTCCCGCAATTTGGGGTCAAGATAGCTAATAATATAATAAAGGACGCGAGGTCACCCTGGGAATCAAGGTGTTTATTTTATTTATAAGGGCGGTCCTTTGTTTAGTGTCCGAGAGCGCCCTGGGGTGACGCTTTTTTAATTGAATTTCTAGGGACAGCGCGTCGGCAATTGTTCGGCGACGCGACGACGGCGAGATTAGGACAAAGTTATATAATCCAATGAGAGAGAGAGATAGAGAGAGAGAGAAAGGAAAAGGGCGGGAAGGAGAGAATGGGAGAAAAGAAAACAAATAAACGAGCCTAAGGCTTCGCGAAATATGTGTGCAATCAGACGTTGTATCACCGCAGTTGGGTAAGATACCTTTACGCTGTGACGAAGGCGAGGCTCTTGCTTTGTTTGTCATGGACATTAGGCTTTCGTATTCGACCAGTTGAAAATATCAATACTCATAATCTGATAAAATTAAAAAGCAGCATATATGAAAAAGCGGCAGTAAAGCATTCGCAAGTAAATCCCACAGCATGTGTGCGAGAGAGAACGAGATATTTGAACTGACTAGAGAAGTACGACAAGACGACACGATCTCTCTAAAGTTGTTTACTTAGGCTTTAGGAAATAATATAAACATCCAGAACTAAGCAACTAACTAAAAAAAGAATCTCTAAAAGTCGAGTTGAAGTTGAACATCTCAGAGTTCGAAATTATACCAAACTTTACATCTTTATAATACAATACGACTTTACATGGCCTACTTTACAAATGACTTTAAAGGACTCATTTTGCTTATTTGGAAATATAATCGCTTTGGTATAGTTGATGCCTTCTTTTGAGATAATACGTTAAAAAAATTATGTGAGTAGTATGTCCCAAATATGCTACAAATTAGTAATGTAAGATTCGACGAAATTAGCAATGTAAAATTAACTTTCCGGAAACCCTACAATGCAACAGATTTTTTGGAGCATGATATACCCGCTCTTAGGTTTTCATTTTATTTTAATATTTTTTTTAAAACTTTATATTGCAATGGTATTTACAATTAATAATTACAAGGATGGGGGTAGTTACTTTATTCTAAAATTTAAAAATTTTGAAGATTTGGAAGATACCAAATTAAACAGAAGGTATTTTTGTTCAAATATTCATAAAGAAATATTCTTACATCTAATATAATACATACATAGATACGATTATCGCATAAACTTTACATGAATTTATATTAAAGTATATATAAATAAAAATTATTATAAAGAAGTACATACATATAATATGATAATTAAAAAATAAAAAATAGAAAAAATATTATTATGATAATACGAGTATATATTTACATATGCAAAAGTGCCTTGATAACTATTTATCAAAGAAAATGACAATTTGCAATGCCATTTTATTATATAATATAGAAGTTAATTAAGAATTTAGGTACCTACTACAATACAATACAATATAGCCGTAAATTTGCACAATATATATATAAATAGAAATATGTTCATGCAAGAGATTTTAATAACGCCTCGCAGTCTTTCCTAGATTTATTTAGCAGCCAATTTATCACCATATGAAAGGTCACGGGAAAAACGATCAATGTCAATTTCTTTGTGAAAATTTGATACAAATTCCATCTTGTGGCTTGTTCCCAAACGAATCGAAGCATGAATCGTTTTTTAAGAAGAATGATCTTAAAAGAAGAAGAAGACAACGTGTGAAAGGGAAAAACTGATCAGTCCACGCGGTGCCGGTCAGTATTTCAGTCAGATACAAAGGTGGAGTACCTCCATGACCCTCCGGTTAACGCTGAGCAGGAACTGTAATGGGAAATACTGATTTTCCAATGAATTTTCCATGTTTTCCCTTTTTACACGACTGCCCAACAATAAATGTGTGTAATATGTTCAGGCTTCATCTATGTATGTTTTCCGTTTCTTTATTCATATATTATTATTATTCATATATTAAAGATTTCAGATTTCAGATTATTATTATTCACATATTAAATATTTCGCTATTATTCATATATTAAAGATTTCATACCTTCTAAACGCTTGAACCGATTTAGAAGTGTGTGGTATTGTTATAATCGTTAGGTCATACCATGTGTGATAGATTACCCCTAATCTTAACTATTCAAATATCAAGGAAATAGTTGTCTAAATTATAAATGGGATAGGTTCTAATAGGATAGATTCGTTTCTATCCTATTTATAATGTCAAACAACCACGATAGTCTTCGATTTTATAGTTGTCTAAATGACCAAATGTCCAAATGTCATTAAATTAACATAAATATATTGTGTTTAGTGTCAAATGAAAGGTCTGATTGAGTATATTCCGGAAATATACATGTATCTATATGAATTAATATATAAACTAAACATATTTTACAAAAAAAAAAAACTAAAAAAATATATTATAAATACTATAGTTCACTTTCTTTAAGGGCAGTCGTGTTATTTATTCTTTTAAATATATTAATTGCTTTATGTATTATTCTTATATTATTCGCTATTATTCATATATTAAAGATTTCGTTTTTTTCTGAGGTAAAATTTAAGTATATTTTTTTTAAACCCTAATATATTTGGGTTACAGACAAAATACACTTTTTAGGAAATGTCATTTTTTAAGTAGGTAAATTTAAAAAAAATCGTGAACAATTTTTTTTAAAGTTCATATTCATCATTGTTTCCCGTGACCCTTTATATGAAATGAAAAATCTGACGTTAATCTCAAATTCAAAAGGTTATATTTTTGAATACCAGCATACCTATATTGTTCTTATAAGATATGTTTTTGTTTCATATAAAAGAATAATATTCCGTTGCTATATGGCGTTGTAATCTTTATAATAGTGACTGTGAGCTGTCAACTACAACAAGCGTATCCAGCAAGCTCCGTAACATGCCCGTGAGAGGCCAATGCATTATCCGTGAGAAAACCAGGTATGTTACCCAATGGGCTTATACTCAAGCCCTTACTTCCAGTTGAAACCATATCATTCCTGTCTCTCGACTGGTTACGAGTTCGAGGTCGTTTGCGCGGTCCTCTCCCTTACGAAGCGGTGAAACGGTGTAAGCCGAATCTATCCCGGACCACGGCATACTTTGCCCGGCTGTTCACCCAAGATCGGGTAGACGATGGTCGTTTCAAGAGCAGTCGCTGTAAGATCAGCAACCACCCCCGCTCTATAGGAAACAGTACGGTTTTCAGACTCCTCCGACTATTATTCAGAATGAACAATCGATTGGCTCACGCCGCACGGTGCCCAGACCGTCTAGGAGCGCCAGAAAACTGACTCCTAGGGGAAAATAGCCCCAAGGCCAGAGTTCTACCTGGGCTCGCACTTAATGCGTGGAGGCCGCCGGATGGGTGTTGACCCGTGAGTGTGACCATCCCTGAATAGTGACAGTAAGTTGCTACCGTTTACTCATATTGTAAAATACAATTTAGAATACAATAATTTTCCTGCGAAAGCTTCATAATCAAGGCGGGCCAGGTAAATTACGTCAACTTTTCCGGTCCTCTCTACTCTGACTAAATTTGAATGTATACAATAAAGTTAGCTGAGCTTATTTCGCCCTTATAATGAAATTACTTTCTTGGTCCTCTCTCCACCTTTGTCCCAGTGCTTTTGCTTCTGTAACATTATTTGATAACCTTTTTCTTGTGCGCCGAAAGAAAAATATGCAATCTTTCCACCGACTCGTAAAATGGGTTACGTTGGTTACGCGAATTTCTCATTCTAACAAAATATTTTATTTTAATTTAATTTTAGGGCGTTTTTAGAATACTTTTGTAAGCTTTATCTATACTAATATTATAAAGAGGTAAAGTTTGTGACGTTATAGGAAGTAATCTCTGGATCTACTGAACCGATTTTGAAAATTCTTTTACAAATTGAAATCCACGTTATTTGTGAGTGTCATAGGCTATATATTAATTCGAAAAATAAAAAGACTTTCTCCTGGTAGAGAGATTTGCAAAGTAACTCAGAGAAAAAACGGTCGAACGAAAACGTTTCTAACTAACGCTGCTTTAACGATGAGAGATATATGATTAAGTTCTAGAGAAGTGCTTGATAGAGATTGATAATGAATACAAAAATGTCAGCGACAGCATATGTCTAAATTTTATATTTAAGTCACAAAAAGTAGTTTTTATATTAAAAAAATAATTTAAATCGTTAGGTCATGTTTATAGGTCATATTATCAAAAATTATGAATTAATGTCAAAATAAGTAAATTTATCATCTCAGGTGTTTAAAACAAAAGACTTTTTCCTTTTACTGCATATAATTTTCACTTTTACTGCATAAATGGTTAAAGAGATAAGACACTCACAAATAAGACACTCACAAGAACACACTCACAAATTTCGGTAATATAGTCAAATTGGCATGCAAGTACATACATATATATGCAGTAAAAATATAACCCTTCTTTTGGCAGTCAGGAAATAAATCATAGCACTCAGTACTAACCAAACTACACTCATAATTTCATCACAAGTAAAAAGTTTTACCGCCCAACGAAGAGGGCACGGGTCAGCTATAGTATATCGATATTAGATCTAATCGAGTATTAGTTTCTACGAAAAGATTTTGAAGGATTCCGATGAATAGGTAAAAGTAGACTGTATGTAGGAAATTTACTTGATCTACCCAGTTATTGTTTAGCCTTTTTTTGTTTATCTAAAACGACGTTTATCTAAAAGTGACAATGTGTATTATAAAGATAACTTGAATTAACTGTTCTTTTATGTTTCCACCTAGTCACTTTTAGGTTTATAGTATACACTTGATATATATTTTTTTATAAACATAAAATACCTTTCCTAATAAATCATCCCAATCACCTAAAACTTCCTGCACTGCAGTGGCTACTAACGCACTATCATCTTAAAGTTTTCGCCCTCTCAGATAGAGGGGGTACAAAAGCTATTCTTTCGTTTTGAAAATTAAGGAATTGCAAGTAAGAATCTTATTTCTATTTTGATTTTATTTTTTGTACATATTTTAAATAACTGGAGTGCATTAGAAGAGCACTCGCATTTTATAATCTCAATAAACGTGGCTGAGTATGTATGTATGTGTGTATGATTGTGTATATTTATTTCCAAATTATCTGGTATACAATAGTAATAAAATTTAAATAAATTTCTTGTAATATAATTTATATATCCAATAGTAATATAAACCTAATTTAATTTCTTGTAAAATAATTTAATTTAAATAAAGTACATGTTTACATAATTTTTAGGTTAATGTATACCTAGAAAACAACTTTTATAGGAAGACTTTTATCCGCATGGTTATTTAAATATTCGATATAATATCGCCAGCTATGAACCCCTGAAAATCGTTAATCGGTGAAGACTTCGAGTTGGATACGAAATTATTTGCCTAACTTCATTATGCCGGGCAATATTACAATAAAAACAAAGTTCGTATGAATGCGCACGGCGGTCGTCGGTACCTACGGCAAAAGGGCGGTATCGCATATGTATGATATGATCTGCGGTTAAAATATTTAGTTAATATAATAATATATGTATATATAATTTAATTTATTTCTTCTGACACATCCGTAGTACTCCAATAAGACTCAGGATGTGAGCTCGCCTTATCACAGGAGTGCCTAGCAAGGCAGGCTTGGTTTCACTTTACTCGGCACATTAGGAATACAAACTTTTACATTTAATTTATGCGCAATTTAGCCTGAGCTCAGACAGATGTATACCTAAATTTAGAAGCATATAGCGGTATTCTCTGAGTTGTGAATTATATTTCTTTTATGCTGTTGCATTTGAGTGTACCTATATGTAACTAATAAATAAATGAAACATAAAATAATAAAAAAATAATTAAATAGATAAATTAAATAATAATAAATAATTAATTAATAGATGAAAATCACCAGGGGAAGGGCTAGACCCGGTGAGTATAAAGGATGATCCAGTACTTCGTTTGTTTAGTATATACATCTGCGTTAAAGTAGCTCCATGATCAAAGATCCTTAGAAAAGAGTGCCTATGATTTTGCATTTTCCCCACATCAAATTTGACCATATATACTATTTTGTGCTATTATACATATATACGTATTCCATCATGTTGAATTATTAAAAATAAATCAGCAAATAGAAACATAATGCATTTCACCTTGGTGCGTATTATGTAGTGCCTTGGTGCGTAACCTTGGTGCGTAATGCATTTCACCTTGGTGCGTATTATGTATATACATTTTATACATATTCCATCATGTTGAATTATTAAAAATAAATCAGCAAATAGAAACATAATGCATTTTACCTTGGTGCGTATTATGTAGCTCGCGTTGCATCAAGATCTTCCTCATATTTTCCTCCGCACGCGACCTCACCTTGGGAGATATTACTCTTAACTAAGCAACTGTGGCCGCCACTGCGGTATTAACTTTGAGACTAAGGTACCATACCTTTTTATTTCCGACGAAAACTTTCTTCGGCCACATCGCAACTAAGTTGCTACATTCGCCGAGCTTAAGCAGAATAGCGCTGTTGAGTTGGGAGAAAGTTCAAATCGTAATTTCGGACTGTATACCTCGGTCTTATTACGAAAAACTCAGCAGGAATCTAAAACCTTCATCACACACACAAGAAAATAAATTTGTATATTTATTTCAAAATATAAAACGTTCTCACTTGCCAAATGAGAAAAATACACAAATAATATTTTTGCGGTTCGCTTTATAACAAGTCGACCGCGCTTTATAACAAGTCCCAGCAATCGCGCTATCAAAATATTCCTCAGAAATATATTAGTCGAAAATTAAAATGCTTTTATTAGTTTTTACTACTAAATATCTAAGAAAATACTTTGTCAAAATCGTTTTTATTTAAATTTCATTGGTTTCTAAAAGTTAATGTTTTTCCACAGATTGATATTTTAATATATTATTCTATTAAAGACATAGATGAATGTATTGAGATTCAAAACAGACTACATTAATAAATGAATATGGTCACTATTTTCTACACACTGGAGCAAGGACAAAGCAAGTACACTGTGCAAGTACTGGTAATATATATGGAATTGGCCCCATCTCTCTAAACAAGTAATTCGGAAAATCGGAACACAATGGTTTTCAGTGATGGTCGTGAACTTTATTTACCACAATGTATCTTCTTCTGAATTACTAGAATTACACGTAAAGTAAAATAGCGAGTTTTTAACCACTGACAAGCGCAGGCTCTTTTGCCGTTATGAGTTACTCAGGCGACGTGTTTACATGAAATGGCTTGCTGTGTTTTATTCAAAAACTCATGTTTACTTCTTTTTACACGACTTCCCAAAAAACAGGGAGTGGAATGTTTTCAGGGCTCATGTATGTATGTATGTTGTCCGTTTCTTTATTCCACCATAACTTCTAAATGCTTGATTTGATTTAGGATGGTGTGTTATTGTTAGATTCCTTAAGTTCTTTTGGATGACATATGGTACTATACCGTGAGGCATGGGGATGATTAGTTCGTTGTAGAGTAAACTAGAGTATGCCACTTTGTTAACAATGTTCGGTCACCGAGGCGGGCAGCGCGACGCGGATCTCCGTTCGCACAAGTGTTCACAGCGTAGTAAAATCCGTCTAACTCCAACTCATGCTCTGCAGTGGTTAACACCTGCAGGCGGCAAAATACGAATTAAAATAATGTGAAATTGACTTACAATATTCTGACGTAGTCTCTACAGTACCTAAGCTGTCAAATAACCGGTACCTTAACTCCAAATGTCCAATAAATTAAAAATAAGATAAATAAATCCTGTTTAGTATATCCTGAAAGATCTGATCTAGTACACGCCAAAAATATATAGGTTTAATATGGATTAATATATAAACCACAAATATTTATTAAAAATCCCTTGTTTATGTGATCTCCGAGGGCAATCGACTGCGTGTGGCGGTGGCGGACGCCGGGAGGCTATATAAAGCGTCACGAGTGGCTTGCGATTGTCACGAGATACCTACCGCAACGGCGGTACCTCGGCGCTGCACCCAGAAAGCCGAAACAATAGTGCCCGGCTCACGTGAGGCCCCGCTAAAGGTAATTTATCCAGCGGAAGACGTCAGATGGGTTGTAAAAGGCCCATAGACTAACTCACAGAATGCGCGATCATCTAGATCGGCGGTGTTTGAGTAGTGTTTTTTTTTTATGTACAACTATTTTGTTACATTCGTAACAGGAGACGGTACCTCCTATTGAGATGGAGTTTTACTAGTAATATTTATATATTTTTAAAGAATTATAAGTAAGCTTTGATTTCTCTGGGAATAGCGACATACATTTTCTTTGAGTTTTTGTTACATAGCTACGTTTATTGATGAGATTTGACACGATTTTTAGCAGTCAAATAAAAATGCGGGTTTTTAAAGGATTACTTATTTTTTGTTGATTTTTTTGCTGAACCTGCTCGAGGATACATTTTTGAATACAATAATATATATTTTGTTTAATCTGATGAAACATATATAACTTCATTCTCTGAGCACCTGTGAAAACGTTTGAAAGTTTGTTTTAAAAGACCCGAAATATACTGAAAACTTTGATATTTGATATTTAATCATTATTGAGTAAACCCGAAAAAGCGAGCTTCAGAGCTCCGCTTCCCGGCTCCTTATCCCATAAAATAAACGTACCTATTAGTGTGTGTATTATTATTCTTTTATATATCTTTTTTTTTTGTTCATCCATATTTTTTTTAACACGTGTTGTTTTTAATAAAATGTCGATCCCTTAGGATTTTGTATTTAAAAAAAAGAAAACTACATTTTTGTTTTCCATATTGTAAACTTCCCAGAATTAATATAGTAAAACAATGACTATGCCAGCGATAGCTACGGGCGGCGTACACAGAGCACTCAGTTGGTTTAGCTAAACCGTAGTTAAAGAGAGGCCCGCGGGCGGCCATCAGCGATAATGCGAGGGAATCAACAGGGAACGGGAAGTTGTCGGGTGATTAAAGGAGCGCAGAATACGGCAGGAAAAATCCCCTCTGAACATCCCCTACAATCAGATATCGTAATGGGACCAGAATGGATTTACGATATCCCATTCGCGTGACGACCCGACCGACGGCCAAACAGCGCACCGGAGGGATAGAGCAATAGATAGATCGCCCCTACAGGAAACTGCAACATGTTGTGCAAATACTTTTGCGCATTGCATTGACCCAAAAGGAAATGGTACTTGTATCAAGCACTTTCAGGGTTCTTTTATTTGTTGTAAAGAAATGAAATCCCAATAATTTTTAATAAGCCTAAATTATGAAATCAATAGTAGATATAACGCTGTAATGCACAGAAAAACCCGTGTTTCAAAAGGGATTACGTATATTACATGTACTGTGGTCCGTACGTATGAATCAACATGACTCATAACGGTCTAGTTACTATTTATTTATTTATTTTTATTTATTTAGTATTTTATTAATTTTTTTAATACATATAGCTACATTATTACCAATGTTATAAAGTAACTCGGAAAAATTTAACACGCAAATGTAGCAAATGGTCAGTGCCCACCTAACTAGGACTGTAATGTTCTGTATCTAGGCGGGTCAGAGTAAACAATTAAAATTAGCGATTTATTTTATAATTAACTAAATTGACTAACGTTTTATTTTTAGAAATAGTAAATGTACCTAATTAAAATTTAATATATATTATAATATAATAATCTGTATAAATATTGCAATGTATATACCTAATCATATTTATGTAATAATATGGGAAATACATACATAGATACCTAAATTCGATTATAATAAATAATAAATATATTATTGTATAAACATATTTATATTAGAATACAATTATATAAATACGATTATAACAATATTGGGAAAAATAAGAAATACCATACGATATATAAATATTATATGCATAATACTTTATGTATGTGTATACGATATTAGCTTAGTAACTACACCGCACATTAATTACGGCGCAGAACGAGATCTTGCATTAGGCCTTGCTTTTAGAGAGGTATAAAGTATACGTATAAAGGAGAGGGAAATAATAATGCATAATAAAAAAAAAATTAAGTGAGTCACCTTGTATGATTGCATACTTTACGTGGTTCTGTTGTAATGATCTTGGCGCTCTAAAATATTCATAAAACAGCCTATAAGTTAAATATTGTTTAATATCAAAAGTAATCTAGTTATTGTCCTCCTATCTACCTCTGAGAGATAGTGCACGAGATCTGTGAAAATCAAGGAATGTGGAGGGGGTAAGGAAGGGGGGGGGGGTAGTGGCCAAGTGTGGATGCTGCTATTAACAGATTAGTAAAAATCTCACGGAGCGGGAGATAAGCTTTTTCATCATGCTTCCGGAGACGTAATGTCCTATGGCGTTAATCCTCTCTGTTGTGCGCTACCCCGATGAAAATGATTATAAGCCGTTATGTTTCGCAGGATAAAACGGACGCGCCGAGATACATACTAATTGTAAAAGATAATATTCGCTACTTTTTTTTATATCTTGGAAGAGACAATTTTTTGCATCGCTCTGAAAAAGACGGTCATGATTACATTTTGTGAGTTCGTCAACACTGAATGCGCGCGCAGCTAGGAAACGAGCAAGATAGCGGATAGTTGACGCAAGCGTGAGAGAGACGATGTGAGTCCCAACGGTTGGTGATTTGCCGCGCCCACCATGGGATTCGAGCGACAGAGCTGGCGCCAAACTGTGAATAAAAGCCGGTGTTACACGGTCTCGGCTGTGTAACTCAAGGGACGGTCGCGAGCGGTCGCGTCGCGCAGTCTTAATTGGAAGGCAACCGCGTAATTATGGGCTTGTCGGGACCATACTAGGAATACCTTAACGCCCAATTCGTCGCGGTAACCGCGTTAGTTCACTTCGCATTAAAAACCCCAAATCCCGCATCGGAGAGCGGAGCGCACTTATACCTACTCGGACGGACAAGCCAAGAAAGCCCCAAAGCCCGCGCCAAGGGAACAGCCGCACGAAGACATTGGCTGCGCGAGTCCTGTACCAACTGAAGGTTGTTAACCTTACGGAAACCGCTCTTGAAACGACCAAGTGAACAGCCGGGTAAAGGACGCCGAGGTCCGCGATAGATTCGGTAGACGCGAGGTCATCCCGCTGGGTGCACACCCGGTGTCTCGCGGTAAAGCGTTGGTCTTGTAACGGCCCTTAAGTACCGTCACATGCAATCAATGCAATCACATCATGTATTGATTCCCAGTGAAATACACTGACACAATTCAACTCGTGTAGCGATGAATCAGCACGATGAAACAATACTTTTACTGGGAATATTTTGGATTGTATCATTTCCCGGCCTATATAAACCGGATAAAAAGAACCAAAGTATCATTCCTCGAGTGATCACCTCCCACAATGTTGCGACGGCATACTCGGTACCCCTCTCACGAGGTCGCTCAACGAGTCCGGCTCCTTGGTTTCCTTGGTATCCTCACAGTCTCTTACGGGGTGATAGTTCCCCGGTGTCTTCGATTAAAACCTTGAGGTGACGGTTTCGCCCGTTATAGTCGACATCTCCAAGTGCACCGCCCTGGGGTCTCCGAGCCGCTTCGTCGCCGCGCCGATTGGTGACCCCAGAGGAGCACAGTGGCCCGCCGCCTTGAAGTAGGAGAGAGTTGCGGTTGGAGCCGAGTATACTCAACAAGCTATGCAAAGAGGAGGAACCTGCCACATGCAAGCCGGGCCATGGACCCGGTTCATGAGGATCCCCGCTCAAAGCTAATATGTATAAGAAGTGGAAGAAGTCACTGGCCTTTAACAGGACCCGCCGACTGAAATACTGATGATGTCTTAGCAGTCATTCGAGCTAAGGGGTCCGTCCAGACAAGATGCCTCCACGGTGCCTAACGTCTAACATTCACATGAATTCTACAATGAGCTTACATTTGATCCTAGAGCAAGAAAACTATCAAATATTTTAGTTTATTTATTTGCTAAGTACTCAATAATTATTTTATGGCAATATGCTTCTCATTTAAAGAACTACATTTAGTAACTATCCAAGGTTAATTTAATCTAATTTGCAAAACAGGTAAATATTGAAATCACCATATCAATGTGAGACACTAGATTTCTGCTATCTGCTTCTACTAATATTTATGGTCAACTACTTCAATTAATTATGGTTTATCACGATGCAGAAATGTATTTTGACGGACCGTTCTATGAAAATCAATAACAGATTTTCTAATTATGTAGCTAAAACTGACGCATAACCTAGCTTAACTGTACAGTATGATCATGATAACATAATTGTAAGTATGTTGGTCTAGCGTCCGTGGCTTTTGCCGTCCTTTGAGGGCGCAGCTATTCTCTGCTACCCTTTTCTACTCCCTAGAGTTGTCAGCTACTACGGGTGAACCAGTCACACCAGGAAGGTATAACGATATGCAATCATTCTTTCAACAGCGGGGTGAGCGCAGAGACTTATGGGCAAGACAGTCCACCGTCTAACTACGCCAATAAGCCCGTGAGAGTCCAACGCCTCACCGCAAGGCCTTGGGAAGTAAACCCAGCGGGCCGACCTCGCATATTCACTACCAGATTCGGCAGATTTCCGCTAGTCTGGCCGCAGGGGCTGAGTCGCTTGCGCGGCCTTTACTTTGCGTAAGCGGCTATTCAGTTTAAATATATCTCAGACCGAGGCGGCCTTTGCCCGCCATGGTCACGATGAAGACGCCAGGTCGACAACTACCCTCCGCTGTCATAGGAAACGTACGTCTACAGTTACCTCCGGTTATTTGCCTGATAGGCATTCGACACCTAGCAAAACCGGTGGTCCACTATCTGCCTAGTTTACCCCGAGGTATTCTCCCGAATCCGCGATCTTCTGATCCCAAGCGCCTATGACTGCAGGATTACAACTATCGCAGAAGCTCGCAGCGGCCCTGAGAAAGTAGGCCCCCTGCGAGGAGGCTACCAGATAGAAGTTAAACCATGAGTAGAGCAGGCCAGATGGCAGAAAGAGTTTGGCCAGCACCACCTAAGCTGCTCAATATCGAAACGATATCGTGTGTTTGGGAGTCCCGAGTCTTCTTGCCGAATCTATGGTCGGCTTAGAGCAAAGATAACGATTAGGTCATATGGCCCAAGCTGCACAGGAACCGTTAGCTGCCATGTGCAATTCATCTTGACAACTTGTTATGAAACTGTGACGTTAATTCCCACTAGCCCTGATTACTAGCAGTTCTGATGCACTTTTTCTAGTTATTCAGGATCCGCTTCTCATTGAAAATTAGTATGGAAAATCATTGTAGTTCTCGTATCACCCAAAATTCCGTGGAAATTGATTAATTTTACAGTGAGTGGCGCGTTCGCGCGAATGCCCGCAGTCCTTTGAGAGTAATCAATTTAGAAGGCGGAAACTACCGCCGTTTCAGTTCTCAAACTTCACTCCGGCAACGAGGTGGTCAAAGCTTTCAATTTTAAGCAAGTTAGACCGGACAGTTTCGCCGCGGCATACTCAAATTATCTCCGCAAAAGTGGACGCATTACCGTAAATATTATCAAGTAAAGGTAACATTTATATAATTTCATTCATATTTAAAAAAACGGCGTAAGTTATGGAAAACATAGCTTGACCAAAGGGTAGCGCCTTGCTATAATAGACTTACGCGTATCAACATGTTTGTGTTACTGCTTCTCCGTACATGCAACTTGACTACGGAATCAGCTTTCTCCAGCTATTAGAGGCGCTAGCTCGCTTTTCACCTCCAAGAAATCATTGAAAAAGCACTTCTTTTTAAAATATATTTATAAACGACAATTTCTAGCCCGTCCTTATCCCTTCTCTTTACTTACGTTATTTTGGGGGTCTATTTATTTGTATATTAATATACTCGTATGTATGTATGTGTATGTATGTGAGATTACCCCTTACATACAAACTTACAAATATGCAAATTTACAAACATTAGTTTTTTTATAATATAAGATGAATATACAGATGAAATACATCCCTGGCTATCTAGGACTAACCGGGAAAGTCTTGGGATGACACAACCGACATTTTAAAGATGTGTGTGGTGAATAATTGGTAAGTCCCGTCGCGTCGCCGCGTCGCGGTAGCAATGATATCGCGGCTCGGATCCAAGCCGGCTCCGTCCGAGCCAGCAATGCAATTAGCCTGAATGAGAATTTTAATGAAACATGGCGGTCACGAAACGCGAGCTCGGGGGCGTCCCTTTTATTTCATATGGGAGCCAACTAGCGAGGGTGAGACGGGGCCCGGGGACCGGGGACCCGCTCCGGGGGCGAAGACCGAGGAGTGGCCCGGCGCAAAGGACCAAACCCTTGCGCATATTTGCCTATTTATTTTACAGTAAACTTTTGCGGACAAACCGAGACGCTTTGTCTTGGCGAATTCCATTGACGGCGCGCCAAATAAAACAAAAGGGAATAAAGCGGTGACGTCATCGCTGACCGTAAACGGTCTCAACGAGCGAGACGGGCCGGGCATTTTTGGGACGACGCCACCCCTTTAAATATTAACACACTGTACGTAATGAGACCATCAAAAAGCAGTCGAGAAAATTGGAAACCAAAAATACCATCCTAAACTGGTACAGTCGACTACGAAAAAAAGTAAACCAAATACCATATCCCGACAATTATCAATTTACCTTAGTAGTACATATTTATTTATTTTAAATTTTTATTTATTTGTTTATTCGATTATTGTTTATCAACATTACAGAAAACCAATACATTAAAAATTAAAATGAATAAAGATATATAATAGTAACAATACAAATAGAATGTCGCTCAAAATACTAGCTGGCATATAAGAATAAATAATTAATTGCCTGTAATTTAACCGCCCTACCTTTGGGTTATTATTCAAAAAGTAGGTGAAAAATACTTGTTTTTTATCATTAGATTTCCTAATAACAATAGGTACTTGTTTACAATATACTAGAAAACTTTTATACACAATAGACCTATTTATAACATTTTTTGTATTTAGAATGGTAGGATGGTGGCGACGGCGGATACGTAACCTACTGGGGCACCTACTAAAAGATTTATTATGACTTTCTTTAAGTGCCATCTCCTAATACACTCATGTTGTGTATCTCACTATCAGAACATATGCTACCTACCCTTTTGGCAAATAAAAGTATTTTACTCTTTCTACAATTGCCGTCTCTTAATACATCAATAATTCTATTTTCACCTCCTTTCAGTGTCATCTACCAATACATCATATCCCCTTTGGCACCACAAAACTAATACTAACATTTACCCTACTAAAAGATTTATTTACACTTTTTTGAAGTGCCTTCCTACAATATATCTATTTCGTATATAAGCAAATATAGTAATGATATATTTATAACCAGCAAATTTCAAAGGTACATACAAATATAAACTACGCTATGAATCAGATGGCGTTTATGAATTCTGGGATATGCCTCTACATAGAGTGTGATCTTGGAAATATTGAAAAAAATACAAGAACGTAGTCATTAATAGGGTGTCATCTAACCATATTAAATTTAGTAACTGAAAGTAACTTATACAGACTGCCCCAGAACTGGAGCGACAGATTTTAGTTAGTGATAACTTTGGTCAAGGCCTACCTAGTTAACAAAACATGTGTTTATTTTTTTTTTTAATTTTCGAGTTAGAAGTATATTTATATTAATTGTAGAGATTTTTAAAAAAATCTCTTTTCAATCTTTTATTTCTATTGAGTAAAAATTATTTAATTTGTAACTGTTTCATTAAAAAAATCATATATAGTTATACTATCCGCAATTACCTTTAATTATAAAAAAATATGTAACAAATAATAATGTTCATACCTATAATGAGAAAAGTAATACCTATGACATTTTGATCAACACATGTTATTGTTATTTAGGTGGGTCTTGACCACAGCTATCAATACCTTAAATCTGTTGGTCCAGCTCCGGGACATCCTGTATTACATCCTGTATTCGTGCATTTTTTTCCTTTCAACAATTTTCCTGAACCCTATGGACATACAGAGGTATAATACCGATATTGGAGGACTAATACTAACAATAGAAATGTGATAGAATAAAAATATAAAAATAAAATTATAAACAAATACCACCTCCCAAATAATACAATAATGATTGCAAAAATGCCAGATCTGGCCACACTGGCGGCCGAGTTGATACGGGAAGGCAAATCGGTGCAAACGCTAAATTGCTAAAAGCCCATTCAAAATGCATTTATTACAAATAGATCCATTTTATTGGTGATGATCCCAGTAATAATATAATCAAGCAAACTCACATTGCATCTTTATACATAATTATTAATAAAAAATACATGCTGAACTCACATTTAATTTTATCACTATATACTCACTAGTGCTGAGACCGCGTTGGCGGACGCCATCGATATTACGCAGAAAAAACCGTCTTTATTTAAATTCACTCCAACTAATATTGACGAGGTCAGTAAAAGAATTAGAAGCTTAAAATCTAACTGTGCTCCTGGCTATGATGGAATCGATGGAGATTTGCTTAAGATTGCTATTGATTACGACTCAGAGCCCATAGCTCACATAATAAACCAAAGCTTTATTACGGGTGTCTTTCCGAATTGCCTTAAATTAGCCAAGGTACGGCCTATACATAAATCAGGGAGCACTGACAGTATTACCAACTATATGTAGACCAATCTCCTTGCTAAGTATCACCTCGAAAATTATAGAAAAAATTGCTAAATCACGGCTTGTATCATATATTGAGTCTGCAAAATTGCTCTCCAACAACCAGTACGGCTTTAGGCAGGGTCGAGGAACCAACGATGCGATTAACTCTGTAACTGAATATATAGCAAAAGGCATCGATAATGGTAAGAAACCCATCGCTACGTTCCTCGACTTGTCTAAGGCATTTGATACTGTATGTCATGACATATTACAACGTAAACTATTGAGTTACGGCATAACTGGCAAGGAGAATCAGTGGTTCAAAAATTACCTAGAGGACAGATCGCAGATCACGGTAATAGATGGAATCGAAAGCGATAATGCAAAAGTCCGATATGGTGTTCCCCAAGGCAGTGTCCTCGGCCCGGTCCTCTTCCTATTGTACGTCAACGAAATATGTGACCTGCCACTCGGGGACAATACACGGATCGTCTCTTTTGCAGATGACACTGTCCTGCTGACGGTAGCCAATTCATGGAAAGAAGCTTTCGAAAAATCGCAGATGAATCTAGACATTGTGAAAGGTTGGCTATATAGACACGTGCTGACGCTGAATGCTTTAAAGACTAAAATGGTCACATTTGGATTGCGATCAGACGTTACAACAAGCGAATTCCAACTAAAGGTTCACTCTAGCAACTGCCCTAAGCCACCCAACTGCGTCTGCCCGATCGTTCATAAAGAAGGTGAGATTAGGTATCTTGGTTTGACCATTGATTCCAAGTTAACCTGGAAGAACCAACTAAATGAACTTACATCACGCACTCGAAAGTTAGTATACGTCTTTCGTGAGCTACGTAATATTCTGGCAAAACCGACGTTAAAAATTGTGTACATGGCGCTTTGCCAAACCTTATGGATGCACGGTGTCATTGCTTGGGTGGCCTGTACGAAACAAGTACTTGAACCACTGGTTAAAGCCCAGAAATTATTATTGCGGGTTACTTACAGAAAACATCCCCGCCATGACTCTGACCTGCTGTTCAGCGAAGCAAGTGTTTTGGATATTCGTCAGTTGTTAGTGAAACAATGCCTAATACATTTTTACAAGACTTTAGAGAAACGTTCCCGAAGCCAGCAGCAAAGACCAACTAGAATGGCTGAAGAGACGAACTATGTAATTCCTCACGTACATACAACCTTTGCCCAAAGACAGTTGTATTTCATTGCCCCAAAAAATTTTAATACTTTAGAAAAGTCAGTAAAAAATGTTCAAAATATACACCAATTTAAGATGAAAGTAAAAAAATGACTCCTTTATGAAGTAGGTCGTACAAAGACTGAAAAAGAATTGCTTCATACAATAATTTAAAATATGGGTGTATGTAGATGTATGTGTGTGTGTGTTATTATATATGTATGTATGTATGTTTGTATGTGTATATGTGTATATATGTATGTAACTAACCCTTTATCATATATATTTGTATTAATATGTGTACTATTTTATGCCATTATCTTAGTGTTAGTATTGAAAGTAGTCTATTAGTCAGTATTACTCAAAAACAAAGGCTATATATTTTCGTATGCCCAGTTACAGGCTGTTCGGTCTAGTTGGGTATTCGTCTAGAATGATCGTATGGGTTGTATTAATTTTCTTATTGCTTAAATAAATAGTTACAAATCATATATGTACGATCTCATTGTTAACTCTCTACCAAGTTGTAACAAATAAATTAATAAAATAAATAAATACTAAAATTAAGATTTGGTTTTGTTTGACATATGGAACTGAATCAAAAATACGAGATAATTGAGAGCTGTTGCAAAAATTGTTCTTATCATCATCAAATCGAGGGGCAGAAGATCCCAAACCGTCATTTTGATGCCGTAATGACGCAGCTGTAGTAGAAATAGCGTAATCTGCAAAACAACGAAATTCCGTTATTTTTCCATACTGCAGAAACAGCAATCGCTACTAACCGTGGTATTAGTTTCAGAATCGTAACTGTCAATCGGAATATTTTCAAGTATTGAAGTAGTGCGATTTGCCTAAAAATATTAATTATTACGCATTTTTAAACTGTTGAAACCGTATGTAAAATTTGTGAATTACCTCTTGTGTCATGCTAGTCACTACTTTCGCTATGAAAATCATCTCTCCAGTCGTATATATAAGAGAAAATATCCAAGCACACAATATCACTTCATTCATAGCTATATTTCCAGTGATCGATATCATGAGATACAATGAGTATGTAATAGTTACATAGTGTATGAAAAAATGTAACAGGTATGCGACAAGAAACGGTGAATAAATATGGTTAATCTCTTCCACTAGATTGCATAAATCAGAGTGCAAACCAGATAGACCAATAAGTATGTTAGACAGTTCGTTTACATGGGTATTTGCTTCAGGTTGAGTTTTAAATATGAACTCAGGACACTCTTTCCCTTCGTTGGGTGACAAATACAGGAGAAACTTTTTGTAGTTTAATTCGGTGTTGGAATTGGTTTCTTCCTTGATAACTGCATTGATCGCCTTGAACCTGAAAAAACATATAAAATGTTACACAGATCGAGTTTTTGCAAGTTTATTCCCCGTCACTTCCTTGCTGCAAGTTTAATTTGGCGAGTGTTCTCCTCACGTACCTGTTGATGACGGAAATCATAATTTAATGTTAATATATCAGTTCCAATACCTATAAAATTGCCGATTCTCTCTTTTATAATTCCAAGTTTTTATTTATTTTCAATTAAAGCTAGTGAAGTTCTGTTTCAAAATCAGTTATTCATTTGTTTTCGCGTCATTTTATTTTACTTACACCTAGGGCTGGAAAATCTCCGTCACCCACCGTACATTACGGATCTTGCTCCAACTGATTTCCACTGAGGCAGTCGCATTCAAAGAAGTCCTTAACCGCTTTAAAGAACTCCGGGATTTTTAATCCCAAATTTTTTACCAAAAGAATCAATGAACTTCCCATAAAATGGCGGAAGTGCATCGATAGCAATGTTAAACACTTGGATTGATTAAATATATTTGCTCGGGATACCAGATGAAAGACCCCAGCCTGACCACAGACCGCATCACTCAAACTAGCGTCCGAAAGCGCAGGTTATGACCAGGCTTTGTGTTCTGCGGTTTGGAGACCACTGTCACAAACGCATCACATGTCATCAGGAAGGCCAAGGTCAAAATAATTTGCTCCTGAATTGTCGGATGTTAAAATAGGAAATTTTCACAAAATTATTGTTACCTGCAAGTCAGGATTCTCAGTATTCCTGCAAACTGAACAAGCCGTCCAACTTTCGTCGCCCATAAGATGATCATAGCACAAGAAATGATCCTTACTCGCGCCTGATTCAGCTGATCCATTAAACCCCAAATTACGATAGGCATCATTCCAGAAATTACAATCTTAATAAGGATCTTTTTCTGCCAGTTGTAGTTCCATGTGATGGTATTCTTGATCCGGAGCTCCTCATCCACAATGGCCAGTTTTATTAACACTTTATAAAGACTCTTATTTTTCACTATTCCCATGATGAAAGATAAAAAATACATTAAACATATAGGCAAATCGATTAGCAGATCTACGATATTATTAGGGTCCGATATTTCTGTACTCATATTTAACTTATTTTGAATATGATGCAGGATGACAACGAGAGTTATTGCAACGTACGTTATCCCTACCGTATTATAAGTGACACGTGCATAGCCGGTATTCTCATCAATACCCAAATAATAAGCGGATAACCCACAACTCGAGGAAAACCAACGAATCGGCGCTAAGGAGTTATAATATCCTCGGCTCATTTGGAAACTTTCAGTTTTTTGTTTTATCCTTCCGTAAGCTTCCATTGCCAGCGTCGTAAAATAATTCACTAAAATTGAAACTGTGTAGTCACTCACTTACATTCTGTTAAAGCTTTTAGTAATTAAAATAAATTAACAATTAATAAGTAGACACTTTAATTTGTGTTGTAGGTCGTTAACGGGTGGTAAAAGTGAAAACTGAGTAGTTGGCATTCAAAGCCCGATTTGTCCACCCTTGGGCAATATTAACTTTTTCATTGATTGAGGGTAGCGAGGAAATTATTGTTACATTTATTTTCTTTGAAACGTGCCTGCGGCACTTACATACTAAACCCATTCTAAAAGTCGCGTTTTCTAACAAATCCAGACTGGCCCATTCTCTTAAAAGTAGATTATTTTCAAGCTTTATGTTTTCATTCAAAATCTGTCTTTGTCACTAGAAATATAATCGATATTTTAAAAATTGTCGTTTAAAACCTGACATGCGTAATTTATTGGAATATTTATAATCTCGGACGAACCCGGTTGGGATACATTGTGACCGCCTCGGAAGGCGCGGTTCGTTTCTCGGCTAGGGGCGGGATTGAACCCAGCGCTAACATGTGGCGTTAATATTAAATTAGAATAGATAACTAAATTAAAGTATTATTAATTTAGCTTGAATATTTCATATTTCAACAAAAAAATCACAATGTAATTTCGGCCTAACAAATCATCTGTGTACTAGATTTCAAGTTTCAAAAACCAATATTTCGAAATTAAAATATGACTAATACAACCCCCAAGACGCATTAAATGCTACTGGAAATTCAGGATTCAAAAATCATAAATACGTTTATTGTAGTGGATGAAAAACCTAATAGTGATTTATTAGCTAAATAAAAAAACTTGTAACACAATCAATATATTCAAAATCTTTAACCACACGATAAAATTGTAAATAACGTGAATACAAAATTTTTCGACAAAAACGACGTTCAGTGACTTAAAATTAAACAATTAATAATTTAAATATGCACACCTGTATAGAAAAACGTATATTTTTAATAAATTATGGTTTCTATTTTTTTGACATATCAAACTGAATCAAAAACACCAGGTAAGTTAGAATGGTTGTCGAAATCGTTCTTATCATTTTCATATCAAAAGGCAGAACGTCCCAAATAGTCATTTTGATACCGTAGTGACGTAGTTGGAGCAAAAATAGCGTGATCTGAAAAAAATATTCGTTTAAAACGATGTGGTATTTTACATAACTTGCAATTGATACTCACAGTATTATGCGTATGTGAATCATATAGATCAAGGCTGATATTATCGATTATTGAAGTGGTGCGATTTGGCTAAAATATATATATATATGGGATTTCACATATCATGTTATATCAAAAGCAAATTAAAAAAAAATACCTCTTTTATCGTGTTTGTCACCAATTTCGTAATAAATAGTATTTCACAAGTAGTATATAAAATAGAAAAGGACATCCATGTCATCAAGCTTAGATTTAGTGAAATGTAATCTAGCCTAGATACCATGAAATATATTGCATAAATAGATGTTATTAAGTGGGCGAATACAATCGTGAAATAGGTTAAGAAATATGGTGAAAAAATTGCGTTTATCTCCTCTAATAAATCACACATATCCGAGTGTAAACCAGAGAGATTATCTAGTTTTGATGACAGTCCCTCTGGATATGCTTCAGGTTGAGAATTAAAATTGAAATGAGGGAAATCCTCCTCATCGTTTTGTTTTATTAAATCTTGAAGTTCTTTTTCACCTTCCACATCGAAATCCGATTTAGTTTCTTCCTTAAGAGCTATGTTGATCACCATAAATCTGAAAACATTTGTAATTAAAGGGTATATTCTTGGGTATATGTAAGTTACCGCTCCTTGAGTTTGAGTTACAAATATACCTATAAATATTATTAATATCACAATAATGTACCTGTATTTAATTATAGTTAAAATGCATGCAAATTGATAATATATCCCAATCTTCATCACCAAGAAAAATATAAAACCTGTCAAAGAAATCCAGGTTAAAATCCCCGCCCTAAGCAAAAACAAGAATATTAGAATCCAAATTATTAGAATTGTTAAAACAAAAGAAATAAATCGGTAAAGTATCGTCTTCTGCCATTTGTATTGCCATAGGACTCCGAATTTAAATTTGAGTTCCTCATCTATCACGGCCACTTTTTCGAATGTTCTACAGAAATTCTTGCTCTTCATGATGACTGTCATGAAACCCGATATATACAATAAAACCATGGAGGCATAGTTCAGTAATTCATTAAAATTTACATTGATATTTTCTTCAGCCAGCCTTTGACTATATTGAATTAACCAATTGTATAAATTATACACGGTAATAATGAGCACAATTGCAACATAAACGATTCCAGATTTGCTGTGTATTATCTTCGAAAAGCCAGTGTTTGCGTCGATAACCAAATCATAGACGGATATTCCACAAACCCAGGAAAACCAACGAAACGCCGCTAAAGAATTATAATAATCGCTGCTAATACGAAAATTTACGATTCTCTGCTTCATGCTCCCATACTTCTCCATCGCAACAAGCTTTAATAATAAAATTGTAACGTTCTAGTATAATGAGGTACCAATTTATTATCGTAATTTGAGTAGATATTTCTTTATCAGACGTTTGACCTTTACTCACACAAATAATATTTTATTACGGCTATTACTCCATAAATTGATGGATATTAAATTATAATGAGAGCGTGTATATGGATGAAGAAATAATGGAAGTGCATGAGTTCGTATAAATGAATGCGTAATTTTGACCAGGCATCTATACTTACTGCCTTTGCCGAAACGAGGCGTTGTGATCGATCGAGCTGGGCGAACGCAGAGTTTAGACCTGCGACCACAATCTTGTTCTTCTCTGATGTGGCTTGTCCCGCGGTTGCCAGGCATGACAGTTTGGCAGATAATAGATAGTTTAGGACCGAGAATTGTGTGGAATTATTATAAAAAACATAATATGAATCAAGATTTCACTGCTGATTAGGCAGTGCTTTGAAGCATTTAATCAACTGACCACTGGTAATATAGTCATGAACTTTTGTTCATGGTTGTTTTCCCTGTTGTACATTACTGGCGAATGATTTTCAAAGATAAAGAAGTTCTTATATTAAAACAAGACGTTACTTAGGAAATTATAAGCATAAACATATCAGCAGATATATTTTTTTACGAATAATGATTCTATATCCATCAATTTATCGAGTAATATTAGTAATGCAATTTTATTTGTGTTAGTAAAATTCCAACGTCAATATATTAGCATTTGATAAAGAAATAAATACTCAAATTTGGATAATAAATTAGTACATACTTAAACTAGAATGTTCAAATGTTTTCAATAAACCGCGTTACCATGAGGGAGTATGGGAACATGAAGCGGAAAATCGTAAATTTTCGCATTAGCCGCAAATATTATAATAAGCGGTAATTCGTTCTTTTTTCTGGGTTTGTGGATTATCCGTCTACGATTTGATTATCGACGCAAGCAACGGCTTTTCGAAGATATTACGCAGCAAAGCTGGAATTCTTTATGTTACGATTACGTTCATAATTACAGTGTTTAATCTATACAGTTGGTTAATTCATGAAGCCAACATTTGACTAAGGAAAATATCAATGGTAATGTCACAGAAATACTCCACTATGCCTCCCTGGTTTTAATGTATTTAGTGGGTTTCATGACAGTCATCATGAAGAGCAAGAATTTCTGTAAGACATTCGAAAAATTGGCCGTGATTGATGAGGAACTCCAATTTGAATTCGGAGTCCTATGACAGTACAAATGGCAGAAGAAGATGCTTTACCGTTTTATAGCTATTTTATTAATAATTCTAATAGTTTGGATTATAATATTCTTACTTATGCCTCTGGCGAGGATTTTAACCTGGTTTGCTTGGACAGGATTGATATTTTTCTTGGTGAGGAAGATGGGATTAAATTACTTACCTAGTGAAGTCTTTGGGGAATTGAAAAAGTATATGTTTTTATTGATTCTATTATTGGTTATACACACAGTACAGTAAACCATATTTTTACTTTTTTTTATATTAGTAAACTAATTAACTCAATCGTAGGCCGGAAACAAACGACGCGAAATTTGTACGTACGTTGGACGCCCTTATCTTTGAGTAGGTACTGGCGAAGCCGATATAAACCGATCTCTCTCGGAACGTACGAAGCCGCCAGTGGTACGCACACACGCGTCTCAAGATTGTAGTAGTGTACCTATCATAGTGCAGTTGTATGAAGCTTTGTCTCTGTTCCGTTTATTTACCACGTGCCCTCGGTGATACAAATGTATAACTCTCTTTACTCACAGTGAGGTGATTCGTCGCATCGCAGAAAACAAAGAAATGTTGAAAGATAAAAGAAAGGGCTGCGGAATTTGTGGTGCAACCTTGGAATAACCATCGAAAACCCAGGGCTAAAATAGTTTAGCCTAAATATTTTACCCGCCCTATCGGGTATCGTCTACCTGCTTGCTAAAGGATACTCGCATCAAATTACTTGCAATGAGTTAACTCGCCGCAAGTTTACCCGTCGTCAGTTAACTAGTTACCTAATCACGAGTTTGAAATAATATAAAAATAATTATATCACATTTAGCGCTTCTATAATTCCTTCAAACTGAAAAGTTGTCTTTGTCACTGTAATCACTGAATATATGCTAACAATAAGACCCAAATTATAACAATACACATTCTAGTCATTAGAATCGAAAGCCATTTCGATTTTGTGTTTTTTATCGATACGCTCCATTGTAGCTTTATTCGCCTTTAGTAATAAACTATTATAATTTCATCTTATCAAAATTACGCTATAAGTGGCCATTATTCCGTCTGACCGATAAGTCCGTCGAATGAAAAACATCATTTGGTCAGAGACACCTGATGAGTATTGGCCCTAGGGCATAGTTAAAATTTGATGAGTCTATAAGGATTGTACGCAGCAAAAAACTTTTCAAAAATGATATCACAGGTGGCTTATGAATGAAGATAGGTATGAAAGCCACCACATTTTTGGTATCTTATTTTTTTTCCAACAAATTTACACCCATTTTTTTTTCATTATTTTTTTAAATGACTGTTATGTGTACCTCTATTCTTTTTAATTCGATTATATTAAAAGTTATTTATTTTAACTTGTTAGCTGAATAGTATAATTTTGTACTATAGACTTGTTAGTAGAATATGTATAATTCTATCCTCTGACTTTTTCAATTTGAGTATTTAACTATTATTTATTTTATTGCAATATTATTTTTCTATCAATAATAATTAATCTAACCTTCATCACGTCCTATTGAAATTCCTATTTCTCTTGATTTCCTATATCTAACTTTATTTATTTTATTAGGTCTATTATGATGAATATTCTAAAATATTATTCATAGACCGACTTTAAATCATTCACTTAACAATTACTTAGTTTTTGGATTGACGATTAATCTGTACCTGCCTTGTTACTTATTAATAATGGTAATTATTATTTTTTTTTTTATATAATATTTATATATTTTTTTATTTATTTTATTTTATTCAAGTATTTCATGTTTAAAAACTCATATCATAAGTCAATTCTACTTTTATCCTTACCTTTAAATAACTAATCTTTGAGAATTAAGTTACGTCACTTCACAATGTGCGAAAAAATGTTACACCTACCAGATACAGTTAGATGTTAGATGCGTGTATTATTTGAAAGGATGTACCTACTAGTTAGATGTACCTACTAGTTAGATGCGTGTATTATTTGAAAGGATATGGGTCACGAAAAGGCATCACATATTTATTTATATTTACTAATTGCCTATTTCTAAATTCATATATAACGATTTATATATTCTAAATTCATATAATAACAACGCATTCAATTATAATATATAAATAAATTTAAAATTATGCATTATTTTACATAATCTGTTGAAACCTGCTGGAAATTATGAATTCCAAAATCATAAATGTTTATTGTAGAAAATGGAAAAATCAGTGAATTTTCAGTAAAATAAACGAAACTTGTAAACACAGTCAATATATTCAAAATCCTTGAGCAAACGATAAAATTGTATATAATATTTTCCGACAAAAACTGCTTTCAGTGACATAAAATTAAACAATTTATAATTAATCTATGAACACTATATTTTTTAAAATAATTATGGTTTCTGTTTGTTAGTATCTCAAACTGATTTAAAAATACTAGATAAGTTAAAATGGTTCTCGAAAACGTTTTTATCATTTT
The DNA here is from genome assembly GCA_944548615.1 of Micropterix aruncella. Classification (NCBI taxonomy): domain Eukaryota; kingdom Metazoa; phylum Arthropoda; class Insecta; order Lepidoptera; family Micropterigidae; genus Micropterix; species Micropterix aruncella. Next base: position 12,675,518 of record OX155959.1, on the reverse strand, counting down.
CATATCACAAGGTAGTTAAGTACGTCCCAAATTATAATTTTGATATCGTTATAGCAGTTATAGCAAAAACAGCGTGATCTGAAAGAAAAATCATTTAAAATGTTGTGGTGTCTTACAGAAATCGCTATCAATACTCACGCAATATTATATGTATTTGAGTCATATAAATCAAGGATGTTATTTTCAATTATTGACGTGGTGCGATTTAGCTAACAAAATATACTTTGTGTTCCACATATATCAAACACTTATTATATATAATTAAATGTTTACCTCTTTTATCATGTAAGTCAATAATTAAACAATAACTAGTATTTCACAAGTAGTATATACAATAGAAAAGAACATCCATATCACCATGACTTGATATTATGGAATGTAACCAATGCTATGGATTTAATGGAATAAAACCAATTCAAGATACAATGAGATACATTCCATAAATATATGTTGTTAATTGTATCCATTTCTTCTTCTTATAGTGCCTCTCCTAGAGGAGGTTGGCTGTCAGCTCTGTGATTTTATTCCTCTCTTGGGCCAAGCGAAATAGTTATCCTGTGCTTGAGACGTTTGTCTACTCTCGGATGTTGCAGATCCAGGACTTTTTTCTTCTTCCAGCTCGTCGTTTACCGCAAACTTTCACCATAATAATGAGCTGAAGCAGTTGGTATCGTTCATGTCTCAGCACGTGGCCCAGGTACGCCACTTTCCTTTGCTTTATTATGGAGTACTCTAACATTGGGAACTTTCTGGATCCAGCTAATGCGGGGCATTCTCAGGTAGCACCAAATCTCAAATGCTTCAAGACGCTTCAGGGTCCAAGCTTCGCTACCATAAAATACCACAGGCCACACATAGTAATGGAAAATTCGTATTCGGAGCTTGATGTCAAGTTTCTGACCGCATATTACCTTTTCCACTTTGTTAAAGGATGATCGGGCGATTTCAATCCGGGTACGAATTTCTTGTTCGCATTTCCATTCTTCGTTTAACCGCGAACCGACGTATTTGTACTGCCGGACTTGATCTAAATCCGAACCTGACATTTTGATTCTGTGGTTTAGGTCTTTACACACACAGACTCTCACACACACAGATGAAACAATTAAGTTATTAAACAATTATTAATTTAAATTTGCACATCTGTAAAGCTAAATCAATATGTTAAATAAATTATGCTTAATTTTTATTAGACATATCAAACTGAATCAAAAATACTAGATAAGTTAGAAGGGTTGTAGAAATCGTTCTTATCATTTCCATATTAAAAGGTAGTACGTCCCAGATTGTCATTTTGATATCGTAATGGCGTAGTTGTAGCAAAAACAGCGTGATCTGAAAGAAATATTTATTTACAATATTGTGCTGTCTTGGTCACAGAAGTCGTGGTCGATACTCACAGTCTCATGCGTAATCGAGTCATATCGATCAAGGCTGATACTTTCGATTATTGAAGTCGTGCGATTTGGCTAAAAAATATACGTTGTATGCCACATATTTTATATGAAATATTTAAATATAATATATAATTCGATTTTTACCTCTTGTATCATGTTCGTCACCATTTTTGTAACGACTAAAATTTCACAAGTAGTATATACAAAAGAAAAAAACACCCATGTCCCCATGACTGGATTTAATGGAATGTCATCACTCTTAGATATCTTGAGATACATTGCATAAAAAGATATTATTAATTGGACGAACGAGGTCATGAAATACGTGAGAAAATATGGTGAAAAAATTGCGTTTATCTCCTCTACTATATCACACATATCCGAGTGTAAACCAGAGAGAATTTCTAGTTTTGATGACAGGTCGTTTGAATACGCTTCAGGCCGATAAACAAAATTAAAATGAGAGAAATCTTTCTCGTCGTTTTGTTTTATTAAATCTTGAAGTTCTGTTACGCCTTCCAAATCAAAATCTGATTCAGTTTCTTTCTTAACCCCTTGAGTATGATACGACCAAATCTGGTTCTGAAACAATTATCCGTTGAGTATGATACGACCAGATCTGGTTCCGCGTTTTTTTCACTTCTTTGACGTTCTCATATTTATTCATAATTATCTAATTGTTTTACAAAATGATATTTCAATATTCTATATTCGAAATTTCAATGCAATCATTGTGCAGTTGTTCTTTTTATGATTGGTGTAGTAGTTTCGTAGTTATAGTACTTTAAGGTCGATGTCGCCGAAAATCCTGCAAAAGAGACAGATGCATCCATGAAAATACCCATTTACTCCAAGGGTTAATAAGTATATTTATCATCATAAACCTGAAAAAATACTAAATGGTACATTCCAGGGTATTTGTATAATAAGTTATCCCTCCTTGTGTTTGAGCTGCAAATAAACCTTCAAATTTTGTTAATATCGTAATACTGTACCTGTATTTCATCATTGTTAAAATGCATGTAAACTGATAACTTAATCCCATCTTTATCATTAAGAATAATATCAGTCCTGTGCACGTAAACCAGGTTAAAACTCCCGCCCAAGTCAAAAATAAGAATATTATAATCCAAATTAATTGAATTATTAATACAAAGGCTACAAAACGGTAAAGTATCTTATTCTGCCATTTGTACGGCCATAGGACTCCAAATTTAAATTGGAGTTCCTCATCTATCACGGCCACTTTTTGGAATATTCTACAGAAATCCTTGCTCTTCATGATGACTGTCATGAGACTCACTAAGTACATTAAAACCAGGGAGGCATAATGCAGAATTTCTGTGGCATTTACATTGATATTTTCGTTAGTTAACTCTTGATTTCTTCGAATTAACCAATTGTATAGATTATATACAGTAATAATGAACGCAATCGTAACATTAACAATTCCAGCTTTGCTGTGTTTTATCTTCGAGAAGCTGGTGTTTGCGTCGATAGTCAAATCGTAGACAGTTAATCCATAAACCCAGGAAAACCAACGAATCGCCGCTAAAGAATTATAATAATCGCTGCTAATGCGAAAATTTACGTTTTTCCGATTCATGTTCCCATACCTCTCCATAGTACGAGGTTTATTAAAAACATTGTAACATCCTAGTTTTGATTGTGTACTAATTCATTACCGAAATTTGAGTAGTTATTTCTTTGGTAACCGCTACCTAAGGTATTGATTGACGTTTGACCTTTACTAACATATATAAATTGATATAGGCGGGTATTACTCGGTAAATTGATGGGTATTGGTTTATTATTGGTAACAATAATATATCTACTAATATATTAATGCTTTTAATTTCCTAGAGTACGTCTTGTGTCAGTTAGAAATGTAGAGTAGTCAGTAAAAAATGTTCAAAATGTACACCAATTAAGGATAAAAGTAAAAAAATGACTCCTTTACGAAGTAGGTCGTACAAAGACTGAAAATGAATTGCTTCTTACAATAATTTAAAATATGTTTATATAAATGTATGTGTGTGTGTTATTATATATGTATGTATGTATGTTTGTATGTGTATATGTGTATATATGTATGTAACTAACCCTTCATCATATATATTTGTATTAATATGTGTACTGTAGTCTACTCGCAAATAATGTTCTTACAAAATTAAATAGTATAGGTTAGCTATAAAATATTGCCTGCAGGCAATAAGCTCGCCTTTTCTTAAGAATAAAGAGTTTTATTATTATTATTATTACTATTTTATGCCATTATCTTAGTGTTAGTATTGAAAGTAGTCTATTAGTCAGTACTACTCAAACGTCAGTACTACTCAAAAACAAAGGCTATATATTTCGTATGCCCAGATACAGGCTGTTCGGTCTAGTTGGGCATTCGTCTAGAATGATCGTATAGGTTGTGTTCATTTCCTTATTGCTTATATAAATAGTTACAAATTGTATATGTACGTTCACACTGTTAACTCTCTACCAAGTTGTAACAAATAAATAAATAAATGAAAATATAGGAACTTCTTTATCTCTAAAAATCCTTCGGCAATTATATATAACAGGGAAACAGTCATAAACAAAATATCATTTATTTCATAGCTCTATTACCATTGGGCAGTGGCGTGCATGGCATAAAGGAATAAAGCACTACCTCCACAGTAGCAAAATCTGAATTCTGTTACGCCTGGCGTCTGCAGGACAAGCTACATAAGAGAAGAAGAAGAGAGCGGGCGGGCGTCGCAACTATTGGGTCCTTACCTGTTTAATTGCTGTTTTTTTAATTGGTTTTACTTTGAAATTGGATAACTTGGGTTGGAGTTGGAATTTAAAATGTGAATAAATTTTTATTCAGGGCCGTGTTACTTTTTTTTTAAGAATCAGCTGTTTATTTGTCTTTTCGACGTTTTTCTTTTTCCTCAAATATTTTCGGTTGTGCGACCATGATAAATTTGAAAATATGGATTATTTTAAAATATAAGATCCTGTGCCGGTGTTTTCGATTACAGCTTCTTGCAGTCTGGCTATATAGTTACCGTAGGTGTGTACTGTTAAGAACTGCAAACAATGATGCAGAAGCTCGTGATTATATAACCGATTATATAAGCGAGAATCACTCATCGCCACTGCTTCTGCATGACAACGTATAACCACATATTTTACTGCAAACAGTCGCAATTGCAGACTCTTAGTCACTCACCGTATTTGCCAGACTTTGCTTCAATAGAGGTTTATTTTATTTTTTTTCAAAATTTAGATTTTAACAAGGGAAAAAAATCAACTTTGAAGAGTTGGTGATAAACGCCTTCAAAGCATTCATTCGTTGCTGTCCACGAGAGTTTTACAGCAGAGGAATTAAGCAACTCCCATTAAAATGAAAAATCTACATAGGTAATAGGGGTCAATATTTCTATTAATTAAATATAAATTATTCATACAAAGTTGTTAGCTTTAAATTTTCTTTATAGAAAAGCAACTTCATAGGTAAGAACCCGAGGGCACGTATTTCGTTTCTCGCAGGCTTAAACTAAGCTGGTGCTAAAAATTAGGAACATAAGCACCTTTGTTGTTTGTTGGTATTTCGTTTCATCAAAATTCATTTTCCATTTTATCTACGGCCGTTCCAAAGCGGTCTTAATTTTGACAGCTCGGTCCCTCCCTCACCCGGGTACCGTCGTCTCGTCAAGCTGATTGTCGACACGTTTTCGTTTGTTTTAAAATATAAAAATATATTATTTACGATAATCGGCGCACATCGTCCTGTCTTCGATTTAGAAGTCAACGATGAGCAAACATCTTTGGAATGGCGACAAAGGAAACTTCGAATTCACGAGAGAAACAAGAGTTATACTGCAGTCAGAAACAGACTGCTCGATTTAGACCGTTCTTAGTTAAGACCCCGAACAGGACTTATCAGCCATGACACTCGTAGAAAAGGAATACGGAAAAGGGTGTAGACGGTGCTTAACATCAATTTAAGCGCCTGATGAGCACTAGCACGCTCCAGTTAGAACCCATTAAAAAGAATACCAAAATGTCAGTTCAAAATTAAGCTTCGCTTTAGTGCGTTTTTAGACATTAAGTTAGGTACCTGCGAGAAACGAAATACGGGCCAATATGTATTCTCCCCACTCGGGCGATCACAGCGCCTCGTTGCGACGTCGGCAGTTACCATAAATTAATGGTCAAAATTACGCATATATTTACACGAACACATGGACTTCCATTATTTCTTCTTGCTTATACACGCTTGCATGGTCGATGTAATACCCACGTCATCTGGCACTAGTGGCCGCTCAACTGGCCTAACTGTTATAATTTGTGAATTTTCCGTCATACTGCCGCGTCCTGCTACTTACTGACGCGTCCTTCAAAAATGAAACGGCAGATGGAATTACTATTTCTTTTTTATAAGGTTTCTCAATCCGATATGATATAACATTTAAAACAAGGGTATCTATTAATTTGGGGTATCTACATTCGTATTGCTCTGATATTGATCATCTGCAGGGGTCAATATCAGAGCAATACGCTTGCCTTAATACGAGCCGAGGCCTATTTAGGTGGTGTCGATTTGAAGGAAAACTCGGCTGCGGTACTCTATATTTTACAATTATTTACAGTGAAGCCTCTTATAGAGCTAATGCAATAATATGCTTCAAGTAATAATATTTAACTTTTCTTTAAACAAATAAATTTTTAAAAAAATGGTTGCTAAAATCGTTCCTATTATTGTAGAAACGGCGTAGTTTATTTTATTTTATTTTATTTATATTTAGTTAATGCAAAACTAGCGTAATCTGTAAACAAAACATTATGAAATGGAACAATTTGTGAACATAGTAACATCGTCTTAACTCACAGCCATATGTGTATTCGTGTCATAAATATCGATTCTGGTGTTTTCGAAATATCGATTCTCTATCTAAAAAACGGTTGAGCGCTTAAAAAAATGTTTGGTACAAAATTTGTCGCAAATGTTATGCTCTATATTTTTTATCATAGATGTTAAAACCATTGGAGCTATAGAAACCTAGATAATAGCAAAAAACGATTTTTGTGACCAAAAACCTTGAATAACTTACGACGCAGACACGAGACTTTATGAGACTTTTGAGACAACTTATAGAACGCCAAAATGAAGGTGTATACAAGTTTCCAGCGTATTACCTCTCATTTTGAGGTGAAACCCTAATTTGACTGGACCATCTAGCATAGTTAGATGACATTAAAATAGGTTTCTGGCATAACATGTTATAGCTGTTTTTTGCTAATGGGTATGTGTCTATGACATTTTAATTGAACATGTTGTCCATTTAACTGTATATTGGGCCCGATTGCGTTTCTTCGTGAACTGAAATAGGAACTTAGTTCAACCGAACGAAACAGAGCAATACGTTAGAACGAGATATGAAATGTACTTTCGTCGACTTTACCGCACCAAAACTACCTGTCGCTTATAGACGCCCGAATAAGTTTGAACACATTTCGTGCGGTGTTAGATTTAACTGTTTTTCTGCGGTGGGTAGTTTTAATGCGGAAAGTGACAACCGTTCATTTAACATTCCGCTCAGACGTACTGCACTGTCTCGTTCACACGAACTAATTTCCGTTTAAGAGAAACGCAATCGAGCCCATTATTATGACCAAGAAATATAAATAAGTTTTAAATGAATATCAACTAAATAATTCTTCATGCTGCGAGTTACATTGTCATGGGTTTACATTTACTTGCCGCTAAGATCACCTCTACGAGTTTACTTAATGCGATTTAACACTCTGTGATATTCATAGCCTCATGGAATTATGCCATTATTTAATACGCTTAAATATACGAAAATTTTACGAAAATACGTAAAGTAAAAATATGTAAATAGCGTAAATGTACAAAAGATACATAATTACGTTTTGCGCTCCTAAATGCGTTTATACACTGTACATTTGGTGCAGGATAAGAAGGGCGGCTTTAAAAGTAGACTCCGATAGATACTTAGCGAAATGGACTACGTCCGCTGGCACAATAGGCGTCATTTATTACAGAAATCCATTTTATTCCGTATCTTAAGAGGGCGCTGTTCGGTTTTAAGACTGGCCGGGGCGGGCGCGCGCGCGGCCGGAATTCCGGCCGCCGCCATTGTGCCCACTTCGCAGCGCCGGATGTTGTTATTGTTGCCAGCATTTTGAGCAAAATAAAAACGGGAATACTTATCCCCATTTTATTGCTGGCAATTAATGTACTCGCCGGGAAGACGTTGCGGCTAAAACTCTCTCCTCAGAAATTGTGTAGCTATATAATTGCGTACTGCATCGGCTCAATCGACGGCGATCGATCACAATAAAGGACTCGGGTTTACCTCTAGTATTTTTTCTCTATAAATCGTGGGATTTCCACAATCAGCTCTAAATCAACGTTTTTTGGTTGACTGGAAGATATTGTTATGTAGCAATAAGTCGGCCATTGTACGTTCATTTTATTGTGCAATAAAGAAATTTTCATTTCATATCATTTCATTTTATTCATTTCATTCATTTCGTTCATTTCGTTCATTTTGTTCATTTGGTTCATTTAATTCATTTCGTTCATTTCGTTCATTTCGTTCATTTTTTCATTTTATTCGTTTCAACATTGAGTTCATTCATTTAATTATTCATTACATTCAATTCATTCATTTATTTTATTTCATTCATTTCAATATTTTCATTCATTTCAACTTTGTGTACGGTTACACAATTTGCTCTAGATCACAACTTTCCACACAGCTCTAAATAAATTTGTATACAGTGACAAGGAGTTAATGAGCCCAGTGTCGTTGGGCCATTATGACTTATGTGTTAGGTTCGGCGCAACTCACAGGTCTGCAATCACCCGCTAGCCTCCACGCAGAAGTGCGAGCCCGGGTAGGACTCTGTGCCTGCGGGCCAGTTCTCCTGGGAATCGTCGTTCGGGCGCTCCTCAAAGGTTTGCGCACCGTGCGGCGTCAGCCAATCGACTGTGCATTCTGACTGATAACCGGAGGAGTCTGGAAACGGCTTTGTTTCCTATAGAGCGGGGGTGGTTGTTAACCTTATGACAATCGCTCTTAAAACGACCAATCGGCTACCCGATACCGGATTACGAGCCGGGCAAAGAATGCCGTGCTCCACGATAAGTTCGGCAGACACCGGTGATACACTCTGCACATGGTGATAATATTTAAATATATTTTAAAATTGCACATTTTAGTAGTTTCTCTACTGGAAGCAGTCCAAATAATTATTTAACCAATAACGGCAATTAAAATCATTGCTAGATTTTCCCGTTACATGCACATTACCTAAAATAAATACAACTACGAATCGAAATAAACCTAAGAACCTATAAAAGCGCATTTTTTGTTAAATTGAACAATAATTCTGGACGAGATATCCTCCTCGATACAAAGTTTGGTAATCTTCCGAGGGAGGTCCCTTAATTAAAGTTCCCAACCCTTTTAAGGGTGCGCGTCGACGTAAAAGGCATCGGTGTTGACTATAGATTAGGGAAAATGTGAAGATATGCTTTGATTTTTAACCCCTTCAGTAATCATTAAAAAAATAAAAATGGAAATATAAACACTTGAGTTTTATTTACTGTACATATATATCCTTCATAAAATCCATTTCAGGCCCAAACTGGGTTGAAAGTTGATATTATGTGGCATAGTGTAGGTTGGGAAGTAAAAGAAATTCATTAAAATATATTCATTTTTATCCATCATAATTAGTATTTTTTGTCATAATTAATGCAAAGAACTAATTAAAAATAAAAATAATTTTAAAAAATGATCAAAATTGTTCTTTGGTGTGGTTAATTCTAAAACGATCGATCAAACACACAACCTCACTGCTCAAAACACTGAGCAGTACTAACATCGCGTGATGTCGCCCGATTTGTAGAGATTGGGAGATAGTGAGGGTGTGGTACCTTGTTTGAATATTCGTACCTGTCTTTTGTCTCGCTTCGACATACCATGAATCGTATTTATTTTCGCCCGAAACATTCAGGATTGATTTTTCTCACAGTCAATCCAAGTACTTAATGGTGTTCACTTTATCTAGAGTATAACAACCACGAAATCTAATGGACTGTCTTTACATGTTTGCTTTGTGAGGAATAGTCTAGCTGCCTGACGCAATCCCTTCCTGGTTTTGGTAAATGCCTTTTTTTTATATATAATGGTTTTCTATATATTTAATAGGTTGCAGTTGAGCCATTCTTTCACCCGTTTGAGACCCATTTAACAATTTTCAAAAACTTCCTCCCAGGATCTTTCCCTGAAAACTAGGGCCGTGTAATCTGCAAACAATATGGCTTTACAGATAGAATTGATGATAGACCATTTATGTAAATAAGAAATAAGATCGGACCTAGCATGCTACCTTGAGGTACCCCGAAATTTACATCTGATCTCGAGCTAGACTTATCCCCCAGTTGAGTGACCGGTAATCTGCCTCAGAGGTAATCCTCAAACCATCTCAGAGACGTACCGTGAATACATATTCATTGAAGTTTAGTCAGCAAAAGATGATGGGAGACCGCATCAACTACTTTGGCAATATCAACAAAACCGTTATACATTGGTCTCCATCGTCTAATACCCTAACTATTTTCCCAGTAACAGCCGCAAATATAAAATCCTACAAACTACGTTTTCTAGGATTTTATAGAGGCAATTCAGCAGACTAATTAGAACATAGCCACCACAATTGTCCCTGGCACCACCTTTGAATATTGGGCAGATAACAGTTCGTTTCAAATATTCTGGAAAACATTCAGTTCTGACGCTTAGATTAACTAAGTGGCAAATAGGCGTAACTAAAACTCTCCTATTGGCCATTTTAAACTATGATGTAATACAGTAGGTATGTTTCTCTAGATTTAGTGAATTTCATGCTCATTATTATTTTACTAATTTTATCATCAAGAGAGGGCGCTCATCAGAGCGCCCTCTCTCGGCCGGCGGAAAAACAGTTTGGGTTCCGTTACACAACTGCCTCTGGCGATGCGGCTCTTTTAACGGATAGCCTCGGGCGACTTGGCGTTAATATTTATTTAAAATGTATGACGGAATTTAAATGTTATTAATGCAGCTTGTAGATGAGATTTTCCAGCCAAAATTTTACAATGTAACATCAGCCCAACAAGGCATCTGTTCGCCAAATTTTGTCTTTAAGTCAAGAATTATAAGTGACTAGTGCGCCCTCTGGTGGACCAATTTCAACGTCAATATTTTTAAATCTTCCCATGACTAAATAATGCCCGCATACCAAATTCGAGCTCAATCGGATAAAGCATTTGGGCGCTATCGTGGAGGAATACACACACACACACACATAGACGCACAGACACACATACAGACTTCAATCTGGAAATGGTCATAATCGTCTCAGCATGGTTCAAAGTGGATACTTCCGATCAGATTTTTTTAGCGCGTTTACGGTACTTTCCCTGCTAGATTATAACAACCCTGATCTTTAAAAATATTTATATTGTCAAGTATATTATGCAGGTATCTCTTCAAACCTACAAATCCTTGAGCTATACGAATACCCAACACACCTGTAAATTGATCTACAAATAATTTGAAAAATATTCAGCATTTTGATTTTAGTTGTCCAAAATTTTAATTTATCTAACATTTGATATGTATGGTAAGGTCTATCTACTTTTTTTCTAGAAGCGTCACATATAAAGGGAGCTACAGATAGCCAAACAGTCGGAGAATATTCCACGCCCGAGAAATGTATTGCTGTCATTCAATGAGGCTTTTGTGTACTCTTAGTGGGGAAATTATGTTCGCAATCTGGCCTTAATTCTAGCGAGAATAACTTTCAAGATTTTACCAAAATATTCGCGGATAAGCTGCTGCAAAGCATCTGTGAATTAGGTACTTCTAAAGAGCCCATTCTAAATGAGAAATTAGGAAAAAAACGGTTATGTCACCCCAAGACTATCCCGGCAAGCAGACGCGTTGCCTTTATGTGTTTTTAATAAAAGTTTTATGTTATTTTTACCGCAAAACATGTTTTTCCATTAGGTCTAGGTTAGCTGCAAGGGATTGCCTTAACGCAATAAACACGCCGATTTGTTTTAACAAATAACCCAAATAAAATTATTATTATTATTTGAGTAATTTTGAACCAAAATTATATGGAAACATACTAGTAGGTGGTCATCGAGACCAAAAGAATAGTTTTCAGTTTTCAGTTTCAGCTAGCTTTGGTTTCAGGAAGTGTTTGCAGTAATCAAAGACTATACTGTCATTTAAAAAAATATTTTCAAAAAGTTTTATTAAATTTATGAATGATAAAAAACTATGCAATAAAAAAACCTTTTTTTACTAAAGGTAGGTATGTAATGTTTGATAATGTTACGGAAAATAAACAACAAAAGCAGCAAATAATGAGTATGTTATTGTTATTGCCTATATGCAAATAATGAATATGAATATGTTATTGCCTAGAAAATTCAGGAAATCAAATTTTGTGCTTGTGAAGAAATACACCTATGTTGCAGGTTTTACCTATCTTGTACGCAAGCCTCAATAATGTGTGGGACATGTATTTTTTTAATACCCGATAGTGCAACACTTGGACCGACACACTCGGGGATTACAGAAATTAGCTTTCTCTTTGTTCATGTTGTATAGTGACTGAGAGGAAGGAATGTCTTCATAATCTAAGTAGCAGTGGCCCATATCAGTACCCTACTTATCTAGAATTACGGCGCTTTCATCAAGTAAGTGTCGGTAGCTATTCACTGATAAATGGTTCAACTTCCTTAGCATCACCCTTATCATCCGAGGAGTCATTTTAGTCAGAACCATCAGACGGGAACTCTTCCATGCATGTACATATGCAGATTGAGTAGATTTATTGGTCTCTCCATTTTTCGAAGGTACGACGTGTAAACAGGCTGCCGACACCCAAATATCTTTAAAAACTGCCGAAAATTTTTAAAAAAATACTGGAAAAAGTAACTTACCTACTATAGAAAAAAAATCACCAAAATATTAGTTTTCTGCAATTATATCCCATGTGAAAATATGACAAAAATGGCTACCCACATTCACATAACTTTGAAACTGACAAAAAAAACTACGCAGGGCTGCAATCGACTCACGCGGTGGGTGTCACTTAGCCCATCAGTTGTTGTTTGGCTTTCGTTTCGATCACTTTTTTTACTGTATATATTATTTCGTGCAATAAAGAATAAGTAGTAATAATAGTAATAATGGGATAATAATAATAATTTTTGATGCGAACCTTCTAGAAAATGTGGAAAAATTCTTCAATTTCTATTATATCAGAAATCAAAGGGAAATTTATTATAGTTAGGGGCTTACCATAATTACATGTATTTATGCCATAAACATACTGACCATAACAAGCTACTAACGTTAATCATAACCACGGAAAAGACGCAACTATTATTAGGTATCTAACATCTACAATACATATTAAACCCCCCTCCCCCCAGCAACATCAAAAGTGACCCAGATCAAAAAACATACATTTTCCAGGAGAGCCATTTTAAGTTTGCAAAAAATTTTTATAGCTGTTCTGATGTCGCTTTTATAGCTCGAAGTTTTTGTAAGTTTATGCATATGATTTGCATATATCTATTTCTCCATATAGATATAATATATCCCAACGAAGACCAAAGTAATGATGAATGCATTTAAGGAAGACATAGAAATAGGACAAGAGATTATCGAATATGTAGATGAATATATACATATATTTAGGACAGATAATATCGATAAAAGACCAATACTCAAAATAAATCGATAGAAGAATAAGCAACACTTGGAAACGGTACTGGTCACTAAAAGAGATACGATACCAATGTCAGTAAAAAGTAAACTTTATAATACGCGTATTCTCCCATGTCTTACTTATTACAGCCGACCGGCAGAGGGCTTTCGTTATGCAAAAGCGTGCAGTCCGCACAATAGCGCGTGTGGCGCTTGATACGCCAGCAAGGCCTCTGTTTAGAGATCTCTGCATCATGACGCTGCCGTCCATTTATATAATGGAAGTAGCGCTGTTCGTTCGCAGAAACCTAGCCGATTTTGAAGTGAATGGTGTGCATAATCAGTATCCAACAAGATCCCGTAGCATGTTACGTTCGGTAAGTCATGCATTATCCAAGTCGGAGAGGCTAGCCTATATCGCCGGCCCAGCGGTTTACAACAAACTCAGCGAGCACATTAGGCAGGCGCAATCTCTTGACGTGTTTAAGAGACGCCTTAAGAGATACCTCACAGATAAGGCATTTTACTCACTGGAGGAATATTACTCGAGTGAAGTCTAAAATACTTTGGTGGCAAAAATATTTAATGATCTCTTTGCATTTTGTCTTGTATTTCTTCTTTTTACATTATTATTCTGTTTTTTTCCTTCGTTTTGTTTTGTTTATTTTATGTTTTCTTTACGATAAAAAAAAAATTTGTTTGCTAATATGTATGAATGTTTGCTAATCTGTATCTGACTTGTATACCAGTATACTAATAAAAAAAATATGAATATGGGTGTCAAACTTGGCCTGCCAAGAACAAAAACAACCAAAAACTTTTAGTATGCCAACGAAACATGGAGCGAAGCATGCTGAACAGGACAGGTGGCTACAGGACAGGACAGGCTACAGGACAGGTGGACGACCTGAAAAATGAGGAAAATAACAAAGGTGAGCGATGTTTTGAACAAAATTAGAAAACTAAAATGGAACTGGATTGGTCACATCATGAGAACCAACAAAGAAAAATGGACGAAGGACGTAATGGAATGGTATCCTAGAAATGGGAAAAGACAAAAAGGACGTCAAATTAAAAGATGGGAAGATGACTTACCGAAAGGATGGAAAAGGTTGGCTTTGGACAGAGATGAATGGAAAAAAATGGGGGAGGCCTATGTCGAAGGAAAACCTGATCGAAAAACTGGCTGCTGAAAAATATGATACCTTATTTAAAAATTAGATTAAAAATTTATAAAATATGTTGTTCATCACATAAGGCAAAATTGTACAATACGGTCACTGAATAAAGGCTCTTATTATTATTATTATCATTATTATCTCTCTATATGAAGCCTGTGTCATCCGCACGGTTTTCCTCAAATGATTCCCAAAAATAACATATCTGACTGTATGAGTAATGGTCACTCATTCAATTGACAATCAATTTTGAATAGCGGACAAGGTTTACTAACACTTATCGATATATCGATTACGCTAATGTTTACTACATGAATGCAAAGCAGAAAGCTGGAATGATCTAGATACATTTTAGTAATTCTTAGATCATTTGCATTAGCTGAGAATTTGGGAGCGTAAGAATTTTTAATCATTACTTCACGATCAATTTCTTTTCATCATATGTCTTCTTCTTTCTCAATCGATTATAAATTATTTGTGCCAATCTCTTATGGATGCTTCGATTTATGATAACATTCTAACTAATTCGTTATATCGCCTTCGCTTACGGGTTAACTTGAATTTCAGCTACATTTAGTTTTATTTTTATCTCTGTGCAATCTCTTACACTCCCTATATAAATTAGCTTTATTTTTTCCTAAAAACTTCTCTCTTTAACCCATTGTGCGCCACGATAAGCGGATGAGCAAAAAGAGAGAAAAGTTTTTAACACAAAGGCCGAAGAGATATATTGAAGATCCCACTAGCGAGTGCGAGACAAAGGAACGGTAATATTCCCTTTTAATGACGGCAAAATATATATGAGAACGCCTTTTATCCCATCTCTCACCTTACAAACAAAACACTGTATTTATACAGGAATATTTGTTGAAACTTATACAAGCAAAATACTATAACATTGTGATTTGCTTGTATAAGTAAGAACAATAGTAAGAAGAGTATACGGTGTTATTTTGGAACGCATGTAAAATTGACACCTTTCAGCCATATATGGTAACATTTCATATACTTTTATCTACCTAATACAGCACAGTGGCATAGTGGTTCGATGGCCTGATCTTACTTTGTAAGTTTTCGGGTTCGATTCCCGGCTGGATTACCATTTTCCGTTGGGATAAAATTAACGGAAATGCATTTGAATTCTGTCGATCGAGTGCAATAACAAGACACTCACACACACACATGTTACAAGCACACATTGATATAAACACTTCATAGTACGGTTGGTTGTAAGAGATTGTCTTATGACAATAAAGCCGCCCATTGTAAAATGTCACAATAAAGAGTAGAAACAAACAAACAAACCTTTATTGTACAGGTTGTTTGCTGAATCTACGAATAGTACAACGAATATATCAACTCCGTGACATTATATGACGCAAGGTTGGAGAGGTTAGCCGGGCCGCGTATTCTCGAAACCAATCCTACCTAGGCACTTTTTTGGAAAAATTAACGTTTTTACTATTGTACGAATTATCACTTGCATTCTCTAATATGGGTGGCTGTTCGCGAGAGATCGATTCTTAGAAGCATATATTCATCTTTCACACGCTCGAGCCACCCCATAACAGACATAAATAACAGACACTGAAACAAAATACGGCTCATTCAAATATTAAAATCATCCGCAAGGAAGCCCTAACTAAATACGCAGGACAAAATTCCTTGAAAGGTCCTGGTAATAATATATCGCCGTCTTCAAGGGCCGAAGACCCCTAATTAATTATCAGCCTGTCATTTCTCGCAGTGGATATATCGAGGGTGTCGACCGATAACAAAAAATTGTAAACGCGGCAAGCCGCTCGCGCAACCCTCTTATATTAAAACAAATGTGGTAATCTCAAAATAATCGCAATGTTTGAGGTAATTAGGAGGCTATTAATTATTCGACTGAAAGCTTGGATAAAATCAAATACTTATAATTATGCTAGCTATTCGAAGTAATTTTAAGTACTAAATATGATATATTGTTAATGTTTAATCTACTATTTTTGCTATAAACCTGATGATAATGTAGTAGTAATACATATTATAGAAAATTACCTTCAATGAAGGTGAGATTAATTTAAGTTAAAAATGTAAGCCTGATTGAATAATATGTACTCTCGCTAAGCCACACCCCTTAACCCTCAGTGGGCCGGTCTCTTAACCGCCGCCATTGCCTTTTAACCAATCACGGGTTAGAGTGGCGGGGCTTTAGCGAGGCTAGTGAACGATTTTGGAAAATCGAACAGTCACAAAAATACCGAGGTCGCGAATGAACGACCCTTAAGCGGCGGGATAATAGTTGTACATACGGCAGCCCTTGGCTGGTCACGTACTCGCGCGCATAATTTAAGTGTATACTGTAACTCACGAGTAAATTGAGGTACAATAAACGTTCTTTTGAAATAAACTCTTTCACTGTGTGATCATCTAATAGTGTGAACCAGATACGGGAGACTCTTCGGCGGCCAGGAAAAACGAGAGAACGCGAAGGTAAATAACATTTACAGTCCACAAAAACCACCCCTTCAGCAGTGGGAGAAAACTCACAGGAAAATAACTGATGGATTTTATAACCAACTATGACCATCTTTAAAAAGTAATAATGAGTATGTTGAAGGTAACTTTTACTGAATCATGTTCTTTTATTTTTCGACCTAGTATAGAATAGAATAGAATAACTTTATTGTGCTATAAAAACATAAGTTAATGAATATTACACTGGTTTTATAAAAAAGACAATGTATGCACAAATGGCGGACTTATCGCTATAGCGATATCTTACAGTCAACCATTTCTAGCCACCTAACTGTCCTAGTCACCTTTTAGGTTTATACACATGATATATCTTTTTCTAAACATAATATAACCTTTCAAAAAACTCTTCACCCTTATTACTTAAAAAATCCTGCGGCTACTATCATCATCTTCAAATTTTCAACCTGTCAGCTGTTCCTTTAATATCGGAAATAGATAAAAATTACTAAGGGCAAGGTCCAGTGAGTATGGCGGATGATCTTCAATGACAGCTATCGCAAATCTGGACTTGTGTGCTGGGGCGTTATCTTGATGAAACAAAACAAATGTATTTCTTTCAATTTTCAAAATGTATTCAGCATAAACAGCCCCCGTTACAGTAGCTGAATTATGGAGGTATTCAAACATCATGACCCCTTGACTGTGCTCTTGACAGCCCCTCGACTATATATCTTAATTGATAACACAAGTTACAAGTCGTAATATATATAGGTACATACAACTACAATACTGCCGTCGTAAATGAAAACACAGTAACTTCATTTACTATGTTTACAAGTTTGGTTCTTTAAAATCACGAATTGGAGTACTATAAGGCAAATTTTTCGGTTTGTCTGTCGATGGATAGTTACCGAGATACCTTAGATAAAAACACAGTATTTTTTTTTAAATGTTTGTTTCTACTCTTTATTGTGAAATTTCACAATGGGCGGGTTTATTGTCATATGACAATATCTTACAACCAACCCTACTATGAAGTATTTATATGTATGTGTGCGTGTAACATGTGTGTAAGTGTGTGCCTTGTTATTGCATTTCATCGACAGAGTTGAAAATGCAATTCCGTTAATTTGATCCCAACGGAAAATGGTGACCCAGCCGGGAATTGAACCCGGGACCTTACAATGTAAGATCAGGCGACCTAACCACTACGCCACCGGGCCGTGTAGAATATTTATAATAAAAAACACAGTAGGTATGTATATAAGTTAAAATACAGTAATTTATTATTTACTGTGATCTTTTTTAATACTTATAAGCATTTAAGAAATATTTTTGTATCGTTACAACACGGCTTCTTCAGATACTGACGTTTTAGGTAAAATTTTGTTAAAAGTTAATTTATTAATACACGAATTAATCACAGTATCTCAATTACTGTGTTTAAGGTACCTGCAGTTTTTTATTTATTTACATAAAAAATATTTATTTTACATGGTTAGAATACAGTAATGGGTAAAATTTACCTATAACACAGTAACCACTCAGTTACGGTGTTATAGCTTAAAAACATAAAATTTATCAAATTATTTTCCTAATTTAAAACATAATATCTAATTTAATTAATTAAACAATTATAATTTAATATATATTTTTATGCGGAATTGAAGTTCTAACTATTTTTCAACATTAAAGATTAAAAGAAATAATCTATATTGGTTACTTTGTTCATGAAAACAAATATTTAACAACTCAACTTTGAGCGCGTTTTTCTCAAAACGTCTTTTTTCAAGTTACTGTGTTTTCATTTACGACGGCAGAATAGCTCTTCTTTATGCTTGTATTCAAAAAAATCTTCAACGGAAGAGTAACTATTTTGTTGTAGAAAAATTTGGCGGGTGCTTTTAATCCCTTTAATGTTTTAGGATTAACCTCTACATTTTAAAATTTATTACATATTTTCGATCAAATGACGTGAACCAAACTGCTCCGACTTCTTCAGCGAGTGACTGATCGCCGTAATGCGCCGTGTTGCCTGGTTGGTATGAGTGGAATTAGTTATTAACAGCTAAAAATTATAAATATAAAATCAACTAATTCCAGGGTATACATACATGGAAGGGTAATCATATGGAGCCTTATAAAAAACTCTCTAGCAGGAGCATCACAGGGGACTTGTATTAAGCATCGGATTCCCCTTTTTTGGAAATTTAACACCCGCTGGCTGTCGACATTGTTTTATAAAAAATGGCATCAACGAAGTTTCATTTGGCAATATAGGCGCAAGCCTCCACAAGGCAAAATATGCACGACCTAGCTTATCGCATAGTATGCCAATATGTACGTCCCATCGCAAGTGTGAATCACGAATCCTAGGAAGTTCGTTCTGCCTACTGCACATAATTGATCTCCAATACTGCTAACGGACAGATCAGCAGCTCCCTTTAACCACTTAAGGACCACGCCTGAGTATACTCGGGCGGTTATTATGTGCGAAAATTCCCACCTCCGAGATAGCTCGGGTAAGCTTTAACTGTAGAAATGATCACTCCCGAATGTTTTGGGCGAACATAAATACGGTTCAGAGTGTTTGGAAGCGAGACAACAGACAGCTACGATGATTCAAGCGAGGTAGCACTCCCCCACTCTCTCCCAATCTCTGCAAATCGGGTGACATTACGCCATGTTAGTACTGCCCAGTGATTTGAGCAGTGAGGTGAAAAACAATTATGATGATTTTTTTTTTGTTTTTATTTTATTTTTAAGGCATAATTATTAATTGTGATAAATAAAATGTTTTTTTTTATTAATTTTCTTTATTTCTAAACCCACATTATGCACCATAATATCATCATGCAGTCCCATTTTGGACCGGAAATGGCTTTTATGAAGGAAATAAATGTTAAGTAAATAAAATTATTTCATTAAAAAAAAAATGTTTTTAATTTAGTTTTTTTATGTTTTCTGAAGGGGTTTTTCGAAAGTATAAAAGGTGCGTCATTTCGAGAGCAGCCTTAGATAGAGACGGATCAAAGGCACACTGTAAAGAAGCATTTACAATTATTCTCTTGTCATCAGAATATATAAATTTCCTACCAATATTTATTGCCGCTGGAAGCATGTTAATAGAACCGAGAAAACGCAGGTTCCCTAGTTCTCTTTCGCTGAAGGCCCCTTCCCGAAAACTTGAGTCAAAAGTCGCAGACGTACCGACTGCACAAGGTTATGTAGGATCGATCCAGCGTTCAAACTGTACCGGACGTGGGCCCTTGCTGAGTTGGCCACGAAGATCCATTTGTTCAAAATTAACCATTTACAATAATTATAATATTAAAACAAATAGCAAAAACTTTCCTCTTTCATTCACTGGCTAGCAATGTATATTTTTACATATAAAGCGAAGGTCGATGAACCAACCAAACACAATAATAATTATAATAATTAAAAAATATATATAATATTAATAAATATATATATATATTAATAAAATTTTTATAAAAAAATACTAAACAAATAGAAATACTACAAATACATACATATAAACACAATATATTATGTTAAGTCAACTTCAACTTATTCTACTACATCGATCATGGCATGGATAGATAAACGCTCTTCTTGCAACAGCCATTTATTTATTTTGCTTTTAAACAAATGACAATTGGGGCTAGTTTTTATGTCACTGCTTAATTTATTATAAACTCTTGTAGCTATGAAAGAATAGTGTCGCTGTCCGAAAGTCGTTTTCATCCTAGGTACATTCAAATAACCACTCAGGAGTTGTCTGGTGGGTTTGGTGTGCGTACTAATAAAAGATTTATTTTGAATTATATAAAATTCGTGCGGCAAAAGTCTTCCCTCACCGATAAAGTCTTCGGTGCACATTGGTACGTTTCCCATTCATGTCATATCAGAATGAGCCACAGGTAAGCGTGGCCGGGTTCAGCTAGTGCTTAAGTAAGCAACTGACAATTATCTCGAAGAAAAAGATGAAGACCGTCATGAACCGCATCTGAATTATTGTATAGAATCCAGCGGACGGTTCGATGACCTGATGCCGAAGATTTCCACCACTTTTACAATTTGCCCCCCCCCCCCCCCCCCCGGCAGGATGATTGTGTCCGAAGCCGGTTGGCGGGGAGGGGAGCCTGAAATCTGGTCTTGAGCCAGCGCGGGCAACAATGGCAACAATCCGCTTCTGTCCGGGAGTGCATTAGGGCCGCATAGCCGCGGACGGCGTAAAAGCCATTGCGGACTCGCTCGGCCCCGCCGATACAATACGAGCCGCGAGCCAGACAGACCACCGCGATTGCACGGAATGCCAAATGGAAACACCCCTTATTTATAACATTGTGGCTATGAGGCGGCGAGCCACGTAACGGCTCTATCACACAACTGCTGCCATCGCATATTGTCTTTTATCATCATTTGCGTGTGGGGCCGGATCTGCGTAGTGGCGCGGAGGGGGGGGGGGGGGGGGATGTGGCGCGGAGCGGGATTGGAGGCGGTAATATACAAGATGCGTACCGATGTGATTCAAAGTGAGCGATACCTATAGCCGGTTTGGATCTCTGGGCCAATGGAGCACTTGGAGGTTTAAACCACAACGAACGAACTCGTCACCTCAGGAAGTGTTAACAATAATGATCGTTCTATCTCCCGTGAGGTGAGCCTAGACGAGAATACATACTTAGAGACGAATGCAAACCTTACGTTTAGCTAAGCCGACATATGCCTTTCAGAGGCTAACGCCTTACGGCGAGGCACCGTGAAAGGTACCCAGCGGGCAGCCCGGCCCCTGACTAACAGTTTTGGAAGGATATATCCACCTGGAATTTACTATCAGGATACCTCTAACATCCCGACTGGCTACGGCGACTTCTGTCAGCCATTTATTCACCGATGATTCAAGTTGAATCTATCGCGGACCATTGGTATTTTTGCCCGGCTCTGAATTCAGGATCAGGTAACCAATTGTTCATGTCGAGAGTGGTTGACGACAGGTCAACATTCACATCCGCTGCTTAGGAAACACGGCATTTCCATAGTCTCACGAGTCCTTCAGTAATTAGTCAGAGTGCACAGTACCGATTGGCTGTCGCCGCACGATGCGTAAACCGTCCAGTAGCGTCCGCCAGGGGAAACCCTTCCACCAGCAGTGAGACCTGAGACGCCAGAGACCTTACCGTGGTAGTATTCCCCATTAAGAGGCTTATGAATAGGCTGAATCGTGAGTTGGACCGACCCGAAAACACAATGGGTCTTAACCGTTCGCTACCGGGAAAATAAGCAGATTGATCTGGGCATTAGATGTACCGCGCCAAAATAGTCCATTGTATATAGAATGCCTCACCGATCTCTATGCGAGCTACTTAATGCTTGATGTATTAAAACAATGAAGTACGAATTCCCACTTCCCACGCGTAGGCATTCATCGCCCAACGCGTATAAGATTTTGGATAATAATTCCGGTAGGGTAGGTAAATAGTAACTTACTATATATGTAAAGAGACAATATATACCTAATTGAAAATTAAGTAAGATATAATAGATAAGCAAGAAAGAGTACATCGAAGATTTGAATATATTAATTACTATATTTATACTGCAGTAAAAGAAATAATTTAATGAAACTGTCACTAACCGCATATTCAAAATTATCCATATTTATACGCATAATAATAAAAAAAATACAGCCGACGGCAGATTATAGTAAGAATTAAGATTATTTACAATGCGTTTTTGTCACTTAGACAAGTTATGATAAAACAGCCGACAAAATATATTAATTGTAATGGTGATACCATTGATTTTACTATATAATCAATGGTGATACCTACCAAGAGCCTAACCGATACTTAACAAAACTTATTTATTCGTTTCAATCGTATCGTACTACTGGTACTTATAATGTGTGTGACAAATCTAGTAAACGGCTTAGGGATGGAAGCTGATATAAACAAGTAAATATATTAAAAAGAATAAAAAACACGACTGTTGTTACAGAAAGTGAACCATTATATATTTAATTATTTTTATTACGGTTTATTATGAAGTATTTGTGGTTTATGTATTAATCAAAATAAATACATGTATATTTCTGGAATGTACTCAATCAGAACTTTCATTTGACGCTAAGCACGATATATTTATGTTAATTTATTGACATTTGGACATTCGGATTTAGACAACTACTTACATGATATTTGGACTGTTAAGGTACCCTATGACACTCGGGTAGTTACGACACTACGCTACCCTACGATACCCTATGACATATCGATTCTAACAATACCACACACTTCTAAATCGGTTCAAGCGTTTAGAAGTTATGGTGGAATAAAGAAATGGAAAACATACATAGATAAACACTGAACACATTCATATGTGAACCCTGAATACATTACACTCCTTGTTGTTGGAACGTCATGTAATAATAATGAAATAAATTATATTGTTGGACCGAAAAACGTTGCTGACGACATGAAATCGTGTACGCAGGTAAAATTATGAAACATGCACCAAGCGATGTCCCAATATCCATTTCCAGACAGGGATTGAAAAAAATGTAGGATGTCCCTTTAGTTTTCGATGTATGTTCAACTTTCGGGGTTTCTCTGTTTTGCTTCGAGCTGTATGACATTTTTCCCTGATATCTCTGAATGTCGGCATCCAATTTTGATTCACTTTAGTAACCCGAAATATGTAGTAGGAGTATTATAAATAGGATAAACAAATTTACCGCGGGAAGTTATGCAGCGTCCTAAAAAACGTGGGTGCTACAAAACTTCACGAAGTAAATTCGTTTTATCCTAATTATAATGTCAAGCAACCGCGATAGACTTTGATTTCATTAGTCGGAGAATACTTCAGAAGTAATGAAAAAAAATTGAAAAATAAAAATTACCTTTATTGTACTAAAAAACTTACATTGGTAAAGAAAACTTAAATTTTATTTTAACATAGCACAAACGGCGGGCTTATTGATTTACGGTTTCTTACAGCCAACCGTTGTAATATTAAATAAAAGGAGTAATTAAGCAGCTCACATACATAAACATATATACAGTAATCCGATTAAAATCTATTTATTTATTTATTTTCAGGAAAACCAACAGCTAATTATAATTTAACAAAGCCGGAGTAACATAACAGAGAGCCAATTAAAGGTTTTCACGTTTAAATAATGTTCTAGAAATATATGCGATCTTTCAATTAAAGCTATCGATTAAAAATGCATCAAAAATTATTCAACAATTAATGATAAAAAATTCACTGTTCAGCCGCTGCCTAGCTGAGTTAACACTCGTACAGAATAGATCAAAGTCAAAGCGTTTAATCATGTCATTGAAATTGTCACTTGTTTGCCACAGAAATGCATTTTGCCTATAGTTGGTACCAGCATGAGGAACATGAAGAGCAGGGTTAAATCTATTGAGTTTGGAAGGAACACGGAGATTAATTTTATTTAGTAAATCAGGACAGTTAATATTATTGGAGGTAATTTTTAGCAAAAAGGTTAAGTCCGCGGTTTCACGCCGCTTAATCAAGGGGAGGATATGCAATTTCTTGCATAAATTGAAATAGTTGGATGAGCTGTATGGGATTTTCAGACGGAAGCAGAGATATTTCACGAACTTCATTTGAATGCGCTCGATTCTATTGATATTCTTATCATAACAAGGGTTCCATACCTGAGATGCATATTCCAAATCGATGTACTTGTTCATTAGCTACTATTATTGTCCGTGCGACAGAGATAGCAAGACATTCAGACAGACAGGCGTTGTGGCGTATTACCATGGCATAATATACGCGAAAACCGAACACACTTTTATGACTGAAGTGACCTTATTTTGACTTCATGCCTGCATAAAAAGCGCAGGGATGGTCAATGTGTCACCAAGGAAATACGACCCGTTAGCTTTTATAATATGAACTGATAAAGATAGTTAATGAATTTATTTTACACCTCTAAACCCGGCGTGAGTGAGATCGGGTATGTCATACCCGAGAAATGTTCAATTGCAAATTGCAGATTATTTATTGTTATTGTTGCCATGCGAATCCCGCCATCACAGTAGCTGTAGGTAAGAGAGCAGAGGGCGGGGTGCAGTGTTGAGTTTAGTGTTACGCTGGCATCAGCGGAAGATACACGTGCACCAAAGGTAGCTTGGGTGAGTCTCACCCGACCTCACAGTCGGTGTTACATTTTTGAGTTGACAGTTAGTTTATGATTTTTAGTTATTTATAGTATTGTTTGGTTTATTTTTATGTTTCTAAAGATGTCTTATTAAGAAAATGAACTTCGGCTACGATAATTATTAGAAAACTGTTCAAGTGCTAGTTCCTGTGACTCCGAGAGCGAAGAAGAGTTTGACGTTTCTCAAAGAAGTGAAGTAAATGATTCGGAGCAAGAGGTTATTCTGTATGGTTTAGTTGAGCCGGAATCATCGTTGGCGACTCCTAGTCAGTCAGCTGGGGTACGTGGGGTTTTTTATACATCCAAAGATAAGACAGCATGGATAAAAGATTGTACTAGACAAAGCGTTCGTATTCGTTCTGAGAATATTAAAACTAATGCTCCAGGCGTAAAAAGTACTGCAAAACTTTCCTAAACAGAGATTGAATGTTGGAGTCTTTTTATTACAGACAGTATGTTAAATAATATACTTAAATATACAAATAATCAATTAAGGAATAAAAGGGAACAACGTATAGGAAATAAAGAAGAGAATTTAATAAGTGATAGTCTTCACATTAGACACAAAAACGTACATCTTCCAAGAGAAACCCGAAGAACCTTTATCACCAGTTCCCAAAAAAATGGCTGGTATATATGTCATATGTGGTGATTGTACTAATAAAAAAGATAGTAAAACTAAACATTTGCAATTCAAAGTGTGAGAAGCCAATATACATGGAGCATGCGATTTTTATATGCGGAGATTTTGCTGATTTGTAAGTGTAATTTTAGTGCTGTTCTGCTTGGTCTCGTAAAACTTTTTAGTATTTTTTTCAATTTTTATAATAAGAATATAGGTACTACGGTTATGTTCATTTACAAAAGAAGTTGGAATTTTGTTAGAATTTTGTATAAAAAATATTAAACTACCAAAACTTGTTCTTTTTCAATGAAAATGTAGATACTTAGTTATTTCCAGTGCCGGATTAGCCACGTAGCAAGAGTAGCAAATGCTACGGGCCCCGCGCATTTGGGGGCCCCGCGCACCCATGCCTGCCTGAGCATAAAATTATCGCTGCAGCCTGCAACAGGCCAATGGGAAAACGTTGGTATTAAAATCTAGAGCGATTCTTTAAAAAATTATCACCTTTCTAAAAGTGAGCGCTGGCCACACGACAAATTATGTATCGCACCACAAACACACCAAATGAATGTGTAAGACAGGGAATGTATTGTGCGTAATTATTTATTTCCTTAATTCGTGCTTGTAAGCCACTGTATTTTTCGCTCATATTGCTGGCGTTGTCATAGCTTTGCCCACGACAATCAATGCCATTTTTACATAAAAAATCTAGTAAACTTTGGGCGAGTTGTTCAGCAGTACGACCTTCCATGTCCAAGAACTTAACAAATCTTTCCACTGGTCCAGATGGACCAGTGGCATAATGGCATAACATAGCGCACTATCAGTGTCAGTTGGTTTACATGTGATATATCTGGAGTAGAATCCAATGATACTGAATAGTATTTGAATATGTTGGGCCATAAAAACATCAAATTTTCCTATTAATTCTAATAAGCCTAAATAATTTCCATTGTGAGGTGAGCCAACAATTTCATCACTACCCCGAAACGCAAGACCTCGTTCTGCTAAAAACTGTATTACTGCAATAATTCGTTTTAAGAGTGTTCGCCAATATTTTTGCTCTTTCTCAATTTGGCTCACAAGTTGAGAATCGATGCATGCACCCTTGTTTTAACGATTCAACAGCGAAATTATTGTGTGTCTATGCGGAGTGCTTTCTTCATGTCTTTTCAACAAATTATTCGCGTCATCTAATCCGTCTTTCGTAAACCGTGGTGACGAATAATCTGAATCCGTAACTTTGCAAGCAAAACAGAAAAGTCGCCTTTCGGTTTCGTTGAAAATCTTTATACATTTTTTTCCGCTTCTACCTATCGATGGGGTCTTCATACGAAAGCAGTTAAAGATACTGGTTCAATAATTCCGGCTTTGAAAAGGTTGTCGGATACTAGGTGGTCGGCCCGAGCTGATGCTACGAAAGCGCTTTTATGTAGTTTTGCCACTATTAAGCAAGTTTTGGATGACATTTCCAATAACGTGGATCAAAAGGCAGAAAGTCGTAATCAAGCTTATGGACTAGTTTTAAAAATGAATAAGTTGGAAACGGGATTAATGACAATTGCCTGTAACAGAATCCTAGAACGCCTGCAAGCGATTAGTGCTTCGCTGCAGTCTTCCGATCAAGACCTGAATACGCTCTTTATGAATCATATGGGTACGTCCAAGCTATGCGGTCGACATTTTCAGATATTGAGGCAAAAGCCAAACACCTGACCGACTGTGAAGAATATCAGCAACAGACTTCAAGATGAGGCAAGCGAAATACAAAGTACGACCATTTCAGCGGCTCTATTACACTCGACGAATTTGTTGAAAATCAAATACCCGGACAACGTTTTGAAATTCAGGTGTTTATTGTCATTATTGATAACGCACTGTCTGCGTTAGGTAAACGTATGAAAGCATATCATCAAGTAAATAGTGTTTTTGGAATATTTCGACAATTAAAATATCTTACAACAGAAGACATTTTGAAAAAAACTCCATTTATCGTCAGTGCTTACGCAGATGATTTGGAAGACAGCCTAGGCGACGAATTGGTGCAGCTTGCTGAGCTGCTCAAAACAGATGTGGCTGCTGCTATTGACAACAATAACCCCGAGGCTCTGGAACTTCAATTTTATAAACTTTTAATGGATAATTATTATCTCAACTTATCCTGAAATATTGCTCGCATTATCAACACACTTGATTATAAATCAATTGATTGTCTGAATGTCATAATTTCTCATCAGTTTTAATTGTATAAGTTTGACATAATTATGAGCGGAAGCCTACTCGATTGGCTGACTACTCGCTTTTCTAAAGCAATGGAATTTTTAGACTTTATAGAAAAATCATAAATCTATTCGTCAGTAATGTCACGGTATAACGCGCCCATGATTGTATTAGAGAAAATATACTAAATTAATTATTTAATGGTCGGGCTAAATAAATATCTGGGCTTTTTGTTGCTTATAAAAAGTTTTAACAATATAGGTAATATAGGTCTATTGTATGAGAATATTATGAATATTACAATATTATGAAGTGAATTGTAAGCATTGCTCAATAAGGCGAAAAATCTTGGGCACTGTTTATTTACTTTTGTTAAGCGGTGCATTTCCTTTTTTGTAATTATTATGAGTAAAGTAGGATTTTTTTATTGTATTTTATTTAGTATTTAATAAAGGTGAGCCGTACAATAATTGCTGATTTGTCGGTGTGAATTATATAAAAAACGGTCTGATTTTACTTAGATTGTAGTTTTTGTCCACATTGCAAAATTTCACACTGTTTGTTGAAAAAGAAAATTGTACATATGTGTATATTTTTAAAACAACAGTGCCACTGTTGTAAATTTATTTTATTTTTGTATTTATATTGTCGAATATGATTGAAACTGTGATAGTTGAATAATTTCTCAATTTAATTTTTCTGCGGAGTTTTGGTCGTAGCTGTGGCGCCGATTTTTTTATTTCTCTTTGTAAACATATTTGGATTACACGGTACCTCTAAAAATCATATTTTATTACCTTGTTTTAGGAATAAAAGGGATCTATAAAAAGTTCTATTTTATTTTACACCCTAAACTTAAGAACCTAAAGCAAGCCAAGAGCAATTTGAGATAATTTGCTACGGGCCCCGCGCTGGCTTAATCCGGCACTGGTTATTTCAATAAAAAAAACGCGTGTGAACCTTAAACATAGTGTTTCATTTAATCATCTTGTTGCATGGATTTTATTATTAATATCCCAAGTAAAAAAGTAGGTACTTCATAAATAATTATAGTAACAAAAGTTCAACATCAAAGTTTCGGGTATCTCATCCCACCTTACAGTTGGTGTAACAATTTCTCACCTCACTCACGCTAATGTAAATGCAAATGGTATTTTTCCAAGAATTATTAACTATTTTCTTAAATACAGTGGTATTTATTTTTTTTGCTTCGCTCGTGCAACTAGGTATCTGTTTACCGAATTTCAAGTCTCTAACTACAACATTTCGAGATTCAAAAATGACTAGTTCGTCCTCTGGTGCGCCGATTTCAACTACAACGTGCAATAAAACAAGCTGTGCGTGAGGTAATAACGATTTTTTTTCTTATTTGAAAGGCCCATGTATGTCATTATGTATGAAATATGTTATTATGTATAGTTCAAATTTCCGCCGCGGCTTCGCACGGTGGCATGGATCCAAGAGGTCCTATTTTTAATGACTCTTCCGCATAAATCCGTCTGAATTTGAGCGATGGCCTCTATTATGTGGACTTTAAGGGCATCGGTCGAATGCGGCATACTGGCAACCCGCGAGTTCAGAAAATCCCACAAGAAAAAGTCTAACGGGGTCAAATCGCACGATCTTGGTGGCCAATTCACGTCATCTCAGCAAGAGATAACCATGCACTAAGAACACTCATTTCGATGATAATGTTGTACCGTTTTGTTCAATCGTGTAACTTTCCATGGTGATTTGACATCAGTGACTGAATAATAAACAACAGGTTTGACATAAACCGCCAAAACAACATGGCTGCTACAGACTGTCAACATGAACCCGCCGTTATATAAAAACCCTGTATTTGGTTTTCCATATATTTCCCTGCTTTGTTTCGTTTGTTTGTTTCTACTGTTTATTGTGAAATTTCACAGTGGGCAGATTTAATATCATACGACTATCTCTTACAACCATTCTTACTATGAAGCTTCTATATTTATGTGTGGGTGTAACACGCGTGTTTGGCTTTTTATTTGATCGACAGAATGGAAATGCAATTCCGTTAATTTTATTCTTACTGAAAATGGTGACCCAGCCGGGCACCGAACCCGGAACATTACGATTAGGCGTAAATCAGGGGACATTACTGCTTTTTATTTATTTATGTATGTATTTATTTATTTATTTGTTCATCGGGAAACATACAGCGCTTCATTAATTATGACTAATTGTCTTACTACAATGTTAATCTGGCCGATAAAGTGTCTTCTACAGTCTTCTAAGAAAATAATTCTTACATTATTTTCATATACGATATTTATCAAAATTAGAATAATTTAATTAATTTACTATCGAACTATCACTAGGGTAGGAAAGGAGAAGAATGGGATATAAGATAGGATATAATGTATTTAAATTATAATCCATTGCAATGTCTCATTTTCACTCGGTTTCTTTAAAAACTCTTCATATTCGCACTAGTGAAGCATGTCGATATCGTGAAATCGACAGTTGTAGCTGATCATCTAGCGGTACATATAAGAGTTTTGGGAGTAATTAGCGCCTAAACGAGCGATTTCAAACGTACGAGAAGAGCGAATCTTCCGTGGCGGTATGAACAATATCCACTGGTCCTGATGCAGTTCGTGGTTTTTATAGTTTTGTGCTACTGAAAATATTATTAGGGTCGGTAAGCTGGTATATTTTTATTTTAATTACTTTACCCGTCACGGGCGAAACCATGGGTATATAAATTTACTATGGTACAATATAACATTCAGCAAAGTGCAAGAGTAAAGTTTTAATGTTGGCGTCGGCCATCGCGTCGCGCCATCCCCCCCCCCCCCCCCCTCCCCTAATTGCCGCGAGATGGATGTACACTTGTTAAATTAATTCAGCCGGCGAGCCTTTATCGCAATCCCGCTGGTAACGGGGATTATCCTCCATTTCAGTCCGCGGAAGGAGCCTCTAATGATTTAAGCGAGTCGCAAAAGGCTTCGGGTACATCTAAATCGCAAACTTAAAGCCTAATTATGGTAATTTTATGTCACCGGAAGGTAATCCCCTCTCCACAATAGCATTACCCGTTAAACTTCCTAAGGCATCCCTGCTCCCTTGTGTTTTTTTCTCTCCTTTATCCTTTTTTCCCACCCCGTCACCCCCACCTCCTTTCCGGTCATTCTACGATATCTGCTCTCTAGTCGAAAGGAAATTAAAGTTACTGTTATTACTTTGGGAACGGTAATGGAATACGGAGAAATCAATCTTTATGGATCTAAGCGATCAATTACTTGATAGGCATAAAATCAATGAATGACACCTCCAGATATTCTACCTATATAATTGCAATTATACTTTACCGGCGGAATTCGGCTTCTTCAAATTTTTGCTCCTGGCCTGGGCGCTCTTTGGCTTGCACGTCGAAATCACCACTTTAGAATCGGAGAAACCAAGTCCCAACAGTCCTATCTGTCGGAGTAAATTCCCCGTAAGCCTCCAGCAGCAATCTATGACATTCTGCAGCAGTTTTCTTAAGATGAAAGCAGAAAAGCATTGCTTCCCGCAAATGACGTTTTGTCTACTCAAATTTCGACATCTTCGAAGCTAACAAAATTACCGAATACAGCTGATTAGGATTAAGTCTCCGATCCTGAAATAGATACGCGAGCTGCCAAACATTTGACTGAGAAACTACATTTTCATGCGTACGGTCACCGACTTTTCATTAGCTATCCGTATTAATACAAAAGCGAAAAATGTGCGTTTTCAATTTAGATATTTGAAGCTGATTGACTTAAGAAGCCGCACCTTAACTTGTTAACTTGGGTCGATTCAATTCACGATTCAACCGCCCATCCGCTAGCCTCCTCGAAGATGATCAAACCTAGAAATGAAAAAATAGATTTGTCAACTACAACGGGCGAACCCGTCACCTCAGGAAGTTTTAACTATTATTCGTTCTATCTCCCGTGAAGTGACCGCAGAAGACTTGGACAAAACAGTCCACCGTCAAGCTCCGCTACATGCCCGTAAGAGGCCAACGCCTTATCCGCGAGATAACCAGGTATGTTACCCAGCGGGCCGACACTCACGCCCTTACGTCCAATTGCGACCAGATTACTCCGGTCTCTCGATTGGTTACGAAAATCGAGGTCGCTTGCTCGGTACTCTCCCTTAAGAGGCGGTGAAACGGTGTAAACCAAATATATCGCGGACCTCGGCATACTTTGCCCGGCTGTTCACTCAAGATCGGGTAGCCGATGGTCGTTTCAAGAGCAGTCGCCGTAAGGTCCGCGACCACCCTCGCTCTATAGGAAACAGACACTCCCGACTGTTAGTCAGAGTGCACAATCGATTGGCTTACGCCACACGGTGCGCAGACCGTCCAGGAGCGTCAGAATGTTGACTCCTAAGGGAAACTAGCCCTAAGGCCAGAGTCCTCCCCGGGCTCGCACTTCATGCGTCGAGGCCGCCGGATGGGTGTTGACCCGTGAGTGTGACCAATCCTGAACAGAATGGGCCTTCGTGGCCAACACAGCAAGGGCCCATTAGCTGCCGAAAGGACAGGTTGATCTGTTTCACTGGGGGTTGGCTTCGGGCGCTGATAGGCGGTTTGTGCACCATACGGCATCAGGCAATCGAATCTACACTCCGGCTAATAACCGGAGGGGAGTGAGGGGGGTCTGGAGTAAGATCTTACACGTTTCCCAAGCAGCGGGGGTGAATTTTCACCTGATGTTCGCCACTCTTGGAACGACTCGCTGGCCATCCGATCCTGAGTGATTAATGTGTAAACGACGCCACGGTCCGTTATAAATTCGAACTAAACTCACTCTAACATTACGTAGAGGCCTTGCAAGCGACATCGGACCTGTGACTAGAAGGTAGGACGTACAAACTCCGCAAAATCTGTAAGTGAGGGCACTAGGCTGCCCGCTGGATTCACTTCCCATGCAGTGCCACGCGGTAAAGCGTTGGTTTCTCACGGGCATGGTGGATTAGACGGTGGACTGTTACGTCTAGACGGTGGACTGTTAGCTAGACGGTGGACTTTTACGTCCTTAAGCCCAGGCACGCACTGGCGCCCGCGGCTCTTGACCTGGCCGCAGCGGCTAGTCCGTATTATGCGCGCACACCTGGCCCGGCGGCTCAGGTGTGCGCTCAAGTGTGTTTTCATACTTTTAGCAGTATGTCGCTGGCCGCCAAGCCTGACCGCCGCAGCCAGGCCGCCAGTGCGCGCCTGGACTAAGCGGTCGACCGCGCGCACTTAGCAGCGCGGCTGCTTAGGTGCGCGCGGTCGACCGCGATTTCATACATTTCGTAGTATCTCGTTGGCCGCCGCGGCCACGCCGCAAGTGGGCGCCAAGGCTAAGTCTCTACGGTCACCCCGCGGTTAAATGAACTATCAATATAGTTAAACCCTACTGGGGTGGCTATTTCACCCGTTGTAAGCAACAACCTCACAGTACAATCCCACAGATTGATTCGATTTTGTTTCTTTTCAAGTTGGCATCGCCAGCAATGCGCATTCATAGTCGCCTCTTAAACTTGGACGATTGGTTTGAAAAGTTGAGCAATATTCGGCTCATGGCTCGACCGTTCGAGCGGGCGCTGGCGAACTCGCGACGCGATGACGTCATTCCGGCTGAAGGGGAGTAATGACGGAGTTCCTCAAGGAAGCCGTCCGCCTCGACAAACTTTCCGGTCCGCCCTATTTTTCCCTTTTCCCGGACGAAGACGACGACAAACATCTCAAAATGAACCGATTCGTTGGGAGAAGCCAATCTCAATCGGTATTCAAGCGCGGAGGCCGGTCGACTCGTCGACGAGCGGCCAACCCTTCACGGCGAAAGTTTCATTCTGTCTCCTTTCGCTCCGCCGCGCCGCGGTTCATACTTTTCAAACTATTTTACGCTGGCATTGCCTTGCGGCTGTGATGAGTCAGTTATCTAAGTAGAACCATTGATATTAAATGGTATTAGATTGCTCTAGTCCATAGTACCGTTTGGCAAACCTTCTGCGCCTGCGAAATGCAAGTGGCGCTGATAGCATTGACGGCGAAAATAATAGAAATTTAGTTAGCCATCTATAATAACATTGATATTTAATAGTTTTTTATAAAGTACTGATTTATTACAGAAATCCAATAATTTAGCCAATGATAACAATAAAAATATTGAATTATTAGTGCTATCTATCGCATTTTATATAGGTTTTTATATTCCAGAAATAATACGGAGAGACAGAATGCCATTAGTCTATCTGAACATTAAAGTGCTTAATTATTACGTATTGGAACTTGTATACCACATTAAAAATTAATTGACAACAGAGGTATGATTTAAAAAATATTTTTTTTATTATATTACTATTTTACTTTGAGATAGGGTACCGTATTCGAGGAGTGTGAGAAAAGTAATGTGATTGACAACACTGCGAGCAATCTGGCAACGCTGTGTTGTTCTAATAGTCTAGACAGGTGTGTTCATCCCTACCAGACGCTCAGTCTTTTAGCGTGGTTTCAGCTCCATACAGCCATCACGTGTCAAAAAATGGTGTCACCCGGCCGATTGACGCAGTGATATATAAGATGTCAGGTTGTTCATTAATTCCTGGAATTATGGTTAAATTTAAGGTATTTTTTACGAAGGTACGGGTAATAATGTAGCGAGTTACATTAACGCAGTGCTAAAAAACACACCTAATTCATAATATTTCGATTTCGCACCATAAACAAGAGCAGTATCTCCTAATTAGTTTTTCCTGCGTACCATTTCAAGAAAGGCCTCAAACTCGCGTACCTCTTATTGCAGGAATAATTAATAAAAAATGAAATCAGGTTTTTTTTACATTTAGTACCATTAAAATACAGTTGATGACGGCGAAAATCAGATTAATGTGACAAATGTGCACGTTTTTCTTTGCTCAACTCTGAAATAACTTAGTCAATAGATTGCCACGCGTACCCCTTGATGCAACTTCGCGTACCCCTGGGGCTACGCGTACCACTAATTGGGAAACACTGAACTAGAGTAATGTCGTGACGAACAGCATAGGCGCTGTCAATCGTTAGGTGAAAATTGGTGGCGTGGGCGGCCACATACAAATCACAGATAATACTTAATTACTCGTTACTTCGTATGAAGAAATATCATATGAGTAGAGGTCGATTACATATCGCTAGTAAGATTATTCAAACACAAAGGAAAGGGTCAGACAAGGTAGACAGCCATTGTATGTTTGTGCTTCGGTAAGTCAGGTGTTCAATATTCTTAGATGAGATTAAAATCTTTTCAAATTCTAAAAGATTTAGAAGATGGAGGAAGTGCTAATCGAGTTCCCGGTTGTTCTAAATCAGTGTTTTTCAACCATATTGATATGTCAACCACAACGGGCGAACCCGTCACCGCAGGACGTTTTAACGATTGATCGTTCTATCGACCGTGCAGTGAGCGTAGAAGACTTTGGACATAACAAATCCGACGTCTAGCTACGCCACAACCCGTTAGAGACCAACGCCTTACCGCGAGTAGCCAGGTATGTTACCTGGCGGGCGGCACTCGCGCCCTAACTTCCAATTGTGACCAGATTTCTCCGGTCTCTCGATTGGTTCCGAGTTCGAGGTCGCTTGCGCGGTCCTCTCCCTTACGAAGCGGTGAAACGGAGTATACCGAATCTGTCGCGGACCAAGGCGTCCTTTGCCCGACTCTGAACCGGGATCGGATGGCCAATGGTCATTTCAAGAGCAGTCGCCGTAAGGTAGACAACTACCCCCGCTCTATAGGAAACAATACAGTTCCCAGACTCCCCCGATTGTTAGTCGGAGAGCACAATCGATTGGCTTGCGCCGCTCGGTGCGCAGACCGTCTACGAGCGCCAGAGGATTGATATCCCAGGGGAGACTGGTTGACCCAGTGTCCTACCCGGGCTCGCACCCCATGCGTGGAGGCCATCGGATGGGTGTTGAGCCGTGAGTGTGACCGACCCTGAAACAGAATGGGTCTTCGTGGCCAACTCAGCAAGGGCCCATTAGGTCGCGACTCCCTGGGGGTCGTGAAGAGACTCCTTTTGTTGTAAATTTTGCGTACTTTAATAACATATTATATGGACTTATGCCGTAAAATAGGTTAATAGTTGACCACATTGAAAAAAACTTAAAATACCTCTGTTTTTTTTTTTATTTTGCAAACTTTGAATAGTTGTATCTCAAAAACTGTTCGATTTATCATGACCCAATTATTTTCATTTTATTTAAAATGTAGTCTTCTAAAAATTGTCCATAGCGACTTTCGCCGTAATATAGGTCCTTGGTAGTAAAACCTGGCAGAAACTAAAAAAAGACTGAAAATTTAATGGTTTTTCAAGTATTTAATAATGACCCGGAGGGCTTCCGAGGCGGAAAACTGGGATTTGCCATAACCACTTAAGAGGCCTATTACAAAATAGCGTAGGTATTCTTTTAAAATGAGTTTAAAAAATGAACGCATTTTTTTTTTGATGTAACTATAAAAGATAGGATAAATAAATAAATAAATAAATAAATAACTATTCAACCCTGGGAGAAAACCGCGGCACTGAGCGCTCTTCTCTTGCGCAAGCAAATATATACACAATTTCTAATTGTTTTTTGCAGTGTTTTCTCCTTTCTAATGACAATAATTTATATTATGTCGTATTGCTAAAAGAGTGAACTTTAATATAGTATAAGTATTATATAAGAATCTTATTTTATTTCTGAGAAAATTAGAATGATACAGGAAGTTTTTTTTTAAATTTTGTGTAATTGTAAGTAATGTATACCTTGGATATGTGGTCAAAAAACGAAAAAATAAGGCCGCTATGGTCAACAAGAATACATGACGGACATAAAAAAAATAGTATACGGTTTTCGTTGTAGTGATATTACTGTATTAAGGAGCTCAAAGTTTGCCTTCCGAGCGTTTTACGAATAACGACTTTCGGAAAATGGGCTGAATAAGTAAATAATATTCGTTATATCTAAAATTAAAGGCCGCTATGGTCAACATCAAGAAATGGTCCAGGTAATTCAGTAATTAAAGTTTGTAGAAATCTCTTCATTTCTTGGAATTAGAACGCCAAAAATCCACTTTTCTTGCCTTTCTGGAAAAAATATGTGATAGGGCTCTTAATCACATAGAACATGTAAAAAAAATTGAACTACCTTATTTGATGCAAGGCAAAATGTACCAATTCCATGGACTAAAGAGCGCGTATTGTATCGCAGCGCCTTGCAAGGGAGAGAAAAGGTCGAGCGAAAAAGAGATGTACATAACGGCGAATTTCGGCGGTTTGTTCAGCGGTAGGAAAACATAGATTCTAGCACAAAAACACGATTATTTTGCGCTTTATAAGGATATTTATTTAATTTTCTGTAAAAAAAAGATAACAAGTTCGTTCATTTTAAAATTTCATGGATTTCATTTCAACCACCGACGGAAATAGCCTCTTAATACATACCATTTTTTTATGTAAATAACGTTAGTGGATGACCAATGTTCAATTGCCAGTATAATGTGTAGTAATAACTAAGTGGTAGTATTTTAGTATTGGTACATTTTCTACATTGTTGATGTTTTAATGTCACCCGACTATATTGATCACTTTCATTCCGAAACTGCAATAATCTTTTTTCGGACTCAATAAATAAGCAAGATGTAGGCATTTAAAAAACTTTAAACACCGTCAAATATTGGAATGTAAGTTTTTTTTTAACAATTCATAAACACCTATATGGCAGTAGATTACGTTAGTTTTTTATAAAACCATTTAGGAAACATTTTTAATTATATTCCCATTTTTCGATCGGGTTTGCATTAAAATGATTGAATTACGTAGTGTTTTTTTATAGGAACTTATATCATTAAATTCCAAATGTCTTTAATTTTTTGTCAATTAAGTACCACCTGATGATGTTTCTCGGCAACTATTTATTTTTATTTCTCAGGTACACATAGGTTGTGTCAGATTAGCTAAATTGATCCCTGAGTAAAGGTTCTAAAGTCCAGGGGTATCTGAATCACTTTGGTGCTGTCATCTGCAACGGGCGAACCCAACACCTCAGGCTGGTATAACTATATATGTTTTAGCCGTGAGGTGATTACACAGAGACTTGTAATGAGACCTGAGGATCTGAGACCTGAGGATGGATGATCAAAACGAAAATTCAATATATCGAGCCGGAACCAAAACGTAAATCAATACAGCGATGATACAAAACGCACTTTTTCATCCGCAGTACCCGGAAATACAACCCCGGACAAAGATTAGAGCTCCGCGTTACTTTTCGTGCATTCGTCGGTTGAATTTAAATTCTCGTCGCGGCCTCTTCGTCGCGCGTTCACCATTAAAATAAATTAGTTTTCGCACGCTTTTGTAAATTTAATTTCGTCCGGTGGCCCTCTGCGCTTCCTCGTTGCTACGGTTCTACGCCCGGCGGCCAACGTGCCGAAGAGGGTCTTATCGGGCTAAGATTCCGGAGCGCGAAATTATTTTGGCGATTTTTAAGCAATCTCGATATTTACAATCAATTTGCGGCGGACGCTGCTGGAATTAAAAATTTCAAAGGCGTCTCTTCCGACAATCTCGTAAGATGTCATATAGAAATTGGCAGATAGGCCATTCAATAAAACTAACAATACATATATTAGTAGTAATAGTAAACGGGGTGGGGGGCTTGTTTCCAGCCCTTGATGTCACCTGGATCTATAATATATTTTATAACTACCCACTTTGTGGTTGGGTCCGTGGTCTGCTAGTAGCCCAGTACTGCTTACCAGTCCATACAGATAACTGAGCTTCAAGTTGGGCAGATGGCTAGGTTCAAGAAAGGCTAGTCCCAGTAAACTGTGTCTTTTTGCGGCGAGTCCTGTGCAACGACCAACGATGTGTTTGCCTTCTGGTTCTTCGTAACATATTCGGCAATAAATATGTCAAAAAGGATAAAAAAACACGGCAGCCGTTACAAAAAGTGAACTATTGTATTTATAATTACTTTTATTTCGGTTTTTTTAAGGAAACTTGTGGTTTATGTATTTATCCATATAGATACATGTATATTTCTGGAATGTACTCGATCAGACCTATTATTTGATGCTAAACACGATATATTGATGTTAATTTTTTGACATTTGGACATTTAGGCAGCTACTCACTTAATATTTGGACAGTTAAGGTACCCTATGACACTCAGGATGACATAACGATTCTAATAATATTAGACACTTCTTAATCGGTTCAAGCGTCTAAAAGTTATGGTGTAGTGAAGAAACAGAAAACATTAATAGATGAACCCTGAACACATTACACTCATTTTTTGTTGGGTTGTCGTTTAAACAGAAAAAGAAATACCTATGTGTAATGCAGCTACATACTCTAACTATCCTGCAACTTGGCAGTTAATGTCCTGTGTGGTTGGTCACTAATACCCGCTTGTTTTCATGTGTCGGCTCAACCCACGATTCAACTTCTATCCGGTAGCCTCCTTGAAAGGGTCAAACCTGGAATGGACTACGTTCTTCCCTGCCACTGCAGGTGGATCGTTTCCTTTGGGGGATGTCATTTAGGCGCTGCTGGTTGATTTACGCATTGTGCGGTGTAAGCCAACCGATTGTAAACTCCAGCAAATAACCAGAGGGGTCTGAAAATGCTTTTATGCGTTTCCTGAGAAGCGGGCGGTTGGTTGCTGACCTTAATGTCTGCTACCAATTGGTCACGCTAATCAATAAAATGAAACACAAAAACATACCTCTTTATTTCACACTAGCTGTTGCCCGCGTCTTCGCTTCGCGTAAAGTTTCGAATCGATTTGTTAATTAAGTAGGGTGGCGTTTATTTGCCATTTTAGACGCTATCTTTAGATATATAGTCCAAGCCGTGCCCCCTTAGATACTTGTTACATGCACACATCCATATAAACACTTCATACTAGGGTTTTCTTTTATAAGAGATTGACGCATAATAATAAACCCGCCCATTATGAAATTACACAACAAAAAGTAGAAACAAACGAACAAACTTTTGGTTAAACAAAAAAAAAGAGTTGCGCAGAGAGCACAAGACAAAATTGCAGCGCTATTTGCCGACATCATACCAATCTCCCAATAAAGTTCAATGATTGCACGTCGCCAAGCAATTAAGTTACAACTCCGATAGCTACCATAAATATTAATTTATTGTAATTTAGTCATTGATCTATATTTTTAATCGCTTTTCCTATTTTATTCCTGATCCCATCTAAGCATTTTTTTTGCATGCAATGGAGTCCTGTTGTGTATATCGAAAAGGTTTTATTAAATGACGATTCATTGGAGCGAATAAATTTCACTCATCGCAATTCAGTGAAATCTCAAGGAAGTAATAAAATTAAGGAAGCTTTGAATGATGGTTTGAGATTATCTGAAATGAATATTTTTTAAAATTTAAAAAGAATGAAAATACCGGGTATCCGTTATTTACGGGGAAACGTTAGCGCACTCTTTTTAAAGTATTTTTCGTGATCATACTTAATACTCTTACTTAGAAGGTATGTATATTAAAGACAGTATGTAAGGAAAAACGTTTTGATATTGATGGATAGAGGATGATCATTCGCTGGTGGTCAGAGGGCTTAACTCTTTTTCATCGTCTTTAATCAGGAACGTCCATTCATATCGTTTAAACACAATCATTCCCCCAATATGTTCCTTGCACTCCTTACTTGCCTTGTTAGCGGCAGGTACTTTTTATGACTTATTTTATTATGATAACTTCCTCCTCTCCCTTACGGAGCGGTGATACGGCGTTTGCCGAATCTATCGCGGACCACGGCGGTCGTTATCCGGCTGCTACCCGGACTCGGGTAGCCGATTGGTCGTTGCAAGTGCAGTCACCGTAAGGTGAAGCAACTACCCACGCTCTATAGGAGACAGTACTGTTTCTAGACTCCCCCGACTATGAATCAAAATGCACAATCGATTTGCTGACGCCGCACGGTGCGCAAACCGTGCAGGAGCGCCAGAAAATTGACTCCTGGGGGAAACCTTTCCGGGCGTCCTATCCGGGCTCGCACTTCATACGTGAAGGCCGCGGGATGGGTGTTGACCAGTGACCGACCCTGAACAAATGGGTCTTAGTGGCCAACTACAACAGGGCCTATTAGCTCCCTAAATATTTCGATATTCTGTTCAGTGCGAATATATAAGTTTAGTAATTATTGTGAAACAAATGACGATCGGCGGTAGATGAGCTATTCTCGTCCCGGCGCGCCGCACCGCCTTACTTCTACAATAGCCAACTTGGCGAATCGATAAGAAAAGTTTGATTAAAATTTAGCGCCGGCATCAACAATATTCCGCGAAATGCTGCCAAATAGTTTCCATCGCCTCGAGAGGAATGAAACGAAAGGGGAGGGAGGAGTGGGGAGGTTGAGGCGATGAAGAGTCGCCGGCTACACGGCTTACCACTTTTCGTCCTATGTATTCGGCGAAACTCGAAATGGGACATTCACTAAAGTCAAGTTTTCTAAAGGCTCAATTGACTAACAGAGCCGCGCCGGGCGGGGGCGCGCGGGCGCCTCGAATACAGAAAAGCTGGAGGAAGGAGACGCGAATAGGAGATGGGAGGCGGTGGGGGAGAGCAAGAGTGGAAGTTTTCTTATGGCCATCTACTTTCCACTTGCCGTACTTCGATCGGCCTTGCCTCACTTTCGCAAAAACAACTTTACCTACCCTATCGGAGTCGTTTTCGATTTAGGATAGCTTCATTATGTACGTAATCAAGTTTCTGTCGAGTCGGAATTCACGGCAACTCGTAATGAGGAGCGTTTGTTTATCATCGCGGTGATAGTGCAGTAACTTTAGCAAAAAAAGAGGGTAAATCTCGGAATGAGAGATAATAAGCTGGAAACTCGTATACACCTTTCTTTCGGCGTTCTATAAGTTGTCTCAAAAGTCTCATAAAATCTCGTGTCTGCGTTGAAAGTTATTCAAGGTCAAAGGTCACCAAAAATTTTTCAAGGTCAAGGGTTTTCGCGATTATCTATGTTTCTATTGCTCCAATGATGTTGACATCTATGATAAAAAAATAAAGAGCATACGGTTTGCGACAAATTTTGTAACAAACATTTTTTCATGCGCTCAATCGTTTTTGACATAAAGGGCGGAGGGCGGAGAGCACTCAGCACTCAGCCATACATACTGTAATGCAAGGTCAACTATGAATCTCGGTGAATAATAATATACTGCATAAAGTTATTAAATCATTTAAATATCATTAGCAATGAATACTTTGTATTATTTGTTAGCTAAAAAATTAGCTTTTACATAAATATCTAATACATTAATTTATTAGTACTTATCTACCTACTTTGTGTTCACAAAGTTGTGCTTTGTGCTACAAACTCATTAAATAAAATACTTATTATATATCTTAATAATATATATTTATTTATTTAAAATAGAATTTAAGTAGAATAGTAATAAATAATACAAAGTATTCATTGTTAATCATAATTTAATGATTTAATAACTTTATTCAGGGTATTATTCATTGAGCTTCACA
This sequence comes from Micropterix aruncella, assembly GCA_944548615.1. Classification (NCBI taxonomy): domain Eukaryota; kingdom Metazoa; phylum Arthropoda; class Insecta; order Lepidoptera; family Micropterigidae; genus Micropterix; species Micropterix aruncella. The sequence goes on along the minus strand of OX155959.1, from coordinate 12,633,111 downwards.
GTTAACCTTGAATTACAGTATATATGGCTGAGCGCTGGGCGCTCTCCGCCCTCTATCTCAAAAACGGTTGAGCGCATAAAAATATGTTTCGTACGAATTTTGTCGCAAATTGTATGCTCTATAATTTTTATATTGAGTGTTAACACCATTGGAGCTATAGAAACCTATATAATCGCGAAAAAACGATTTTTGTGACCTTTGACCTTGAATAACTGACGACGCAGACACGAGATTTTATGAGACTTTTGAGACAACTTATAGAACGCCATAATGATTTTATATACAAGTTTCCAGCTTATTATCTCTCATTCCCAGGTAAAACTCTAATTTGATTGGACTAGTAGTGTATGTAGTCACGCTAAAACACCTATTATCGACTTTACCCAAGACACTGATTATACATGGAACTAGTGAAACTGGGTGGCGTTTATGGCGTATTCATGGCGATTGGTTGACAGGTGTAGAAGTTGACGTACTGCAGCGCTATTCAGTGGCGAGCTCCAACAATGTGGATAGAGCAAATATCTGTGCGCAAATTCTTATGTATACCAATTTTCATGGCGATCGATTAAACGGTATAGAAGTTGATGTGCTGCAGCGCGATCTAGTGGCGAGTTGCAACAAAGTGGACAGCATGAATATAGTATCCGCGCTCAAATACCTATGTATACCAATTTTCATGGCGATCGGTTCAACGGTATAGTTGTAGAAGTTGTTGTGCTGCAGCGCCATCTGGTTCCGAGTTACAATAAAGTAGACAGCGCGTATATAATATCCGCGCTGAAATATCTATGTATACCAATTTTCATAGCGATTGGTTGAACGGTACAGAAGCCGATGTGCTTGAGCGCCATCTGGTGGCGAGTTACAACAAACCTTCTCCATGGAAAAATTTACATATGTTACAACTTTCATGGTGATGCTCAGATGGCGTCCAAGCCTATTAAGCTCAGACAGATATACCAACACCAACGCCATAGTACGTTTTGGCAACCCATCTGCAACGATCACATGAGGCGGCGCCGCATTGTCTGGCGAAACAAATATTAGTTTATTTGGCCATCTGAAATAACATTGATGTTTTTATAATGTATGTTTTTATTTAAAGACTGATTGATTATAAAAACCCAATAATTACAGCAATGATAACAATAATAACGTTAAATTATGAGAGCCATTTATAGCATTTATATACCCTTGTATATTCTGGTTTCATCGCAGAAATAACGAAGAGGGCCCGATTGCATTTCTTCGTGAACTAAAACTGAAATTAATTCAAGCGAACGAGACAGAGCAATAAGTTGAAGCGGAGTATGAAATAAACGATCGTCGTTTTTTCGAACTTACAGCCGTCCGAATAAGTTTGAACACATTTCGTGCGGTCTTAGATTCAGCTGCTCCAACTTCGGTGGGTAGTTTTAATTCATTTCATTTCACATTCTGCTTTAACGTATTACCCTGTCTCGTTAACATTGACTAATTTCCGATATTAGTTCACGAAGAAACGAAACCGAGCCCAGTGGGCTACCCACAAAAAGCATCTGATTCTAACACCGCACGAAATATGTTCAAATTTATTCGGACGAGTATAAATTCGACAAGTAGTTTTTATCGACGATTATTCGTTTCATATTCAGCTCTAACGCATTGCTCTATCTCGTTCACATAAACTAATTTCCGATTTTAGTTCACGAAGAAACGACATCGAGCCCAGTGTCACTTAGTGTCTGAATCTATTAAAGAGCGCATTTGTTACGTATTGAAAGTTGTATACCAAATTTAAATTTGTCATCCTTATGTAAATTGTATTAAAATAATTAGAGCTATGATTTAAAATTTCTTTTGTAATTAAATTATTTTTATTTTTGAGATAAGATACAGAAGAGGCTTGTTTAGAGCATCATCTATTGTGCGCCCCATATTGCCATAACACGAACGCCGCCATATTG